>NIUQ01001033.1:0-36339 GCA_002796945.1 Plectus sambesii | reverse complement strand
TATTTCCTCCTTCACAATGCACTTGGTAACAAACTTTGTTATTTTCTTGGGCGGTTTGAAGTCATTGGTGTTGGAATCAGATGATTCTTCTTGAACACAAGGAACAGGGCTTGACGGCATAGTATCTCACAGCATTGCTTGCTTGGCCCTTTCTGAAATACGATTATATTAGCTCTAAAGTGAAATTATTTTAAGATTTAAGGATGCTAGGCCACAGATGGATGACATTATTTGATCAGAAAACTTGATTCTGAAAATCTCTTGTTCATAATCCAAGTATCCCCTGCTAGTATGAAAGTGGGTCTTAACAATTTTTTTCTTTCCACTCTTTTCCCCAATTGGTAGTTGAAAACACACACCTCTTGTGCACTCATCATCGCAAATTGGCGCTCCAGAGTGATTGGCGATAATGAATCCAATAAAGCCTTCCTTGTTCTGCAATTTGGCATTAATTGCTGGAACATTGCACTCCTCTAATCCAATCAATATGCGCGTCATCGCCTTTCCAGGCTTCAGACTACAGCGCTTCCTTTCACACACTTGGTAATTTTCAGGACTTTCTTCAACATTTCGTTGAAGCAAAATAACTTACCAATTTCATTAGTTCCTTCAGTTGTTAAGGAGTTATGCTGCAACTGTGGGCACTGCCTACACTTCCACTAAAGATGTAGACTGGACTTACACCACCAGGTGCAGTCATCAGAATAATTCCAAGAAATATTGAAGAATCATAGAGCCTAAATAAAGAAATTTAAACTCAAATGCTCATATAACTTTAGGACAGGGCTCCAAATAGAAATTTTCAAAAAGGACATTTTCAAAAAGACCCAAATATCTGTTTAAACACTTTCTACAAGAAATCAAAACAAATTCAAACGTGTAAAACAAACAAGTCAATACCTCAATCCCCTTTCCTGTCCTCCTTAAATTTTCTTTCTCAGTTCACCATTTTTCATTAACAAATTGTACACGCCGGCGCAGTCGATATCAAAATTGACCAGGACTTGAAGAAGAGCCTTGACTGTTTCCACCTGAGCAAGTTTCTAGCATCTGTCCACTAGGGTTCCAAATCAACCTTTAAAAATTTTGGCCTTTATCAAAAAAGGACAAAATGACATTGCTTTTTAAAAAGCATTTTCAAAATTTGAAAGATTTAGGGTCTCAAAAAAGGACAAATCTTTTTAAAAAGGACGATTAAGAACCCTGCTTTAAAACATGGGGAATGAAATATAATTGGAAATAGTAGTGCTTGTTTATCTTAAAAATAAACTCCATTGATATGTCGTTTAATCAAATCATTTTCTAATCTTAATAAATATAAGCACCTTACCAATTAAAAGTTGACAGGGCCGTGGTTCATATGGACGATAATGAATTAAGACCCCCTTTTTCTAAGCATCGAGAAACTCTTGGCACAATCAACAAAAAGTATTCGGATTTCGCTGAAATTTGGTATGCTAGGGTAATTTAGGGTAGAACTTCCGAAAATAGTGTCGGATTTTTTCATAAATGTTTTCGCTTCGAGATAAGGCGGGAAATTTAAATTTCTGTACTGACAAGGCAGAATTTGTCAAAATCAATGTTTTTGTACACCAATCGATTGGAAATGATGAGGCAAATGAGAATATGTGCGCAGATTAAAAATTGGTGCAGAACCTGCAAAGTTACGCTAGAGAGAAAAGTCGAATTTTAGAACTTTTTGGTTTTTTGATTTTTTCGGTCAAAACTTGTTCACTATACATAGGTAAAAGTTACCCTAGGATTGAAGCTCGAACTCTGGGCTATCCAACGGCATCATAAAAATCGGCAAACTCGTGCATGCAGTAAACGCAAATTGAGCCCGAACATGGTGCACCCCATGTTTACCGTGTTTGGCATAGCGTGCATTAGCATAGCGCGTGTGACTAATAACTCTGGTATTTCGCAATCAAATTCAACGCGGATATGAGTATCTTGTAGAGCTCTGATTAACTTAGATTCCCCTTTTTCAATCATAAAAATCCGATCACAATTACTCATTTTACGAACTTTCTACGGTAAGTCACAATTTTCATTTTCGCGTGCGTTTCTCGCGCATTTTTAACAGTACGCCGATCAAATTGTGTGAGAAACGTGTAAGGAACGCCAAAACCTCCGAAATTGTGACTTTCCGTAGAAAGTTCGTAAAATGAGTAATTGTGATCGGATTTTTATGATTAAAAAAAGTAAATCTAAGTTAATGATGGCTCTACAAGATGCCGAAATCTGCATTGAATTTGGTTGCAAGCTACCAGAGTTATTTGCCATACGCGCTATGCTGTTACACGCTATGCCGAACACGGTAAACATTGGGTGCACCACCTTCGGGCTCAAATTGCGTTCTCTGTATGCGTGACTTTGCCCATTTTCATGATGCCGTTGGATAGCCCTGCATCAGGACTACAACCCCAGGGTACATCAATTTTGAGAATTGTGAACAAGTTTTGACCGAAAAATTCAAAAAACTAAAAAGTTAAAAAAGCTGAAAACCGCAGAAAAACGCGATATTTTGTTTTCTGCATAACTTTTCAGATTCTACACCAATTTCAAATCTGCGCACATTCCCAGATTGCTCTCATCATTCTCCGTCGAATGGTATATAGAAATAATGAATTTAGTCTCGTTCTACCACATTTCCTCATACCCGTTTTTTGGTAAATTTGGCACTCATCACGTTCGGGCTCAATTTCCGTCCTCTGTATGCGTGAGTTTGCCCATTTTCATGATGCCGTTGGATAGCCCAGCATCAGGGCTACAATCCCAGGGTAAAGCAATTTTGAGAATTGTGAACAAGTTTTGACCGAAAAATTCAAAAAACCAAAAAGTTTGAAAGTTTGACTTTTCTCTCTTGCGTAACTTTTCAGGTTCTGCACTAATTTTCAATTTGAAACGAAATTCAGATTTCTCTCATCATTTCCAATCGATTGATACATAAAAATACTGATTTCGACAAGTTCTGCGTTTTCAGCAAGTAAATTTAAATTTCCCGCCTTATCTCGAAGCGAAAGCTTTTGTAAAAAAATCTGACATTATTTTCGAAACTTTCACCCTAAAGCACCCTAGCATTGCAAATTTCAGTAAAATCCGAACACTTTTTGCTCATTGTGCCAAGGCTCTGAACAAAAGACTCGGTGCTTAGAAAAAGCGGATCTTAAGATTTGAGACAGCGCACCTATATTTATGAAAAATTCTTAAATTTAAGTGAAAATGGTGGGCCTGTATCGCAGGTTGATCTTATGGGCGGCTTAAGAATGATCGCCAAGATTCTTGATCGAACTATCTTTGCACGATTTAAGCGCATTGCAGAGCATGCACAAAGCCTTATCGTTTTCGCCAATTTGCCTTATAAAACAATCCCACAATACGGATTTTTGAGGAGGCATTTAGTTAGTTGCAGGAAATAGAGCCCGCTTTAGCGAGTGAGATGAGACAATTTACGAGAACAAAATGAGTTGTTATCAAGCACATGAGTGACAGATTTGTGGCTTTCCCATGTACAGCATCCTTCATTATTACTTGTAACAAAATTTATAGTCGGGATGAGAGGTGGATTTTAAATTCGTGGTTGGGGTTGATCGGAGTTGAGGTAAACTATCAAAATTCGGGGTCAGGGACGGGGTTGGGGTTGGAAAGTCGGGGTCGGGGTTTGTCAGGGTCGGGGTTGATTCCAAAAGTAGGGGACGGGTCTGGGGTTACCCCGACCCCGTTACACCTCTACTACAGTTCTACAAATTTTGAGGGCAACAAATATGAAAAATATGCAGTTGTGTATGGCTAAAGCAATATTGAAATGTGCATTAAAGGGGAACTCCGGTCAAAAATTACTTTTTGATATGTTGTCAAATCAAACATGCTGATCATCGCTGCGCATTCAGTTTTTTCAGATTCGGCCCCCTTAAAAAGTTATAACCCCTTAACTGGTCGACGAGAATTGGCTTGGAAAGGAAACTACAGTATTGCCGTTAGCTGAGCACTTCTTTACGAGACCACACGCTACGCTGTGAAGTGCGTGCTCTACAAAATGATACACAGTCGAGAGATTCAAAAAATTGAATATGTGCAAATTTTTAGTGTTATATTTTGACGGATAAGTTGGCGCAACGTCGCAGAATATAGCACTAAATATTTGCATATATCCAATTTTTTGAATCTCTCGGCTACATATCATTTTGTAGAGCACGCACTTCACAGCGTAGCGCATGGTCTCGTAAAGAAGTGCTCAGCAAACGGCAGTGCGGTAGTTTACCTTTCAAGCCAATGCTCGTCGACTAATTTTTAGGGGGTTATAACTTTTTAAGGGAGTCGAATCTGAAAAAACTGAATGCGCAGCGATGATCAGCGTGTTCGACTTGACAACATACCAAAATATAATTTTTCACCACAGTTCCGGACGCTAATTAAAACGGCCACCATAGTTAATGAAATCGGCCGGTGCCGTGTATAATTCTCTGCCCGTGTAAAACTCTGCCGGTGTCGTACCTAAAAGTGAATCCGACTAAAAGTGAATCCGATTCACTTTTAGTCAGCTAATAGTGAATCTTTTGTCTAAAAGTGAATCCTTGCAAGATTCACTTTTATTTTAAGTTTAAAAATGAATCCGAGTAAAGTAGTCAGAGTTGTGAGATTAGTCCGTATGCATCACAAGAGTTGAGCGGTCGGATAAGGAAAGGAAAGGAAAATGTCATCGAAAGACAAGAAAATGAAGCAAAAACCCGGTAAAGACTATCAGTATGGAGGATTCGAGATGGAGAAGTACAACAACATCGTAGACTTCCTGCATTCGAACAAGTTACCCGACTTTGGCATAAGCAACTCTGACAAAACAGCCCTGAAGAACAAAATCGGCAACTTCAAGCGCATGTGTAAAGATTTCTGCGTGGGAGCAGACGGCGTCACCCTCCTGTACATCAAAACGACTGTCTCAAAGAAGAAGCAAGCTGCATCGAAAGATCCCATCGCAGAGGAAGATCACTCAGATGACAGCGATCAAGATCTCAGCTCAGATTTGAAGCTTACTCCAACTCAGACAGAGAGCAAAGCGCGAAAAGTAATTCTGAAGGGGCAAGTAAAGAGAGTGATCGAAGAGGTTCACAAAGAGGTTGGAAAAATGGTAAAGAACACGTAGAGCATTATAAAGGAGCGCTACTATTGGGATACGATACAGTGGGACTGCGAAGCTTTCTGCGCAATGTGTCCATGCTGCCAAAGAAACAAACCTTTCAAGGTGCGCTATTGAAGTTATTATAGTGTGATGTGAAATAATTTCATGTATTACAGGTTGAGGCGCCAACGTTGCACCCTGTTCCTCCACCAAGAGAAGCGCTGACGCAGTGGGGCATTGATTTAGTTAACTTGCCAATGGCTGAGGGTGGCTACAAGCATCTCGTTGTTGCCATCAAACATCTTACGAAATGGGTGGAAGCGCGACCGTTGAAAACGAAAGGGGCAGGGGAAGTGCTCGAATTCTTTGAGGAGTTGTGCTCGCGGATTGGAATGCCAAAGGTGCTGATCAGCGACCAGGGTGGAGAGTTCTGCAACAAGTTACTCGACGGCTTCTGCGAAGCTAATGGTATCGATCATCGAATGACAGCCGCTTACCATCCTCAGGTATATTTTTAAATAAATTTTTGAAAAAATGAACGAGCACAGTATTAACATTTTCATTTTTAGTCTAATGGTGCTACTGACCAGGCTAACCAGACTATCAAGAAGCAACTGAGGAAGATTGCTGAAGACAACTGCAATACGTGGCCAAAACATCTGAATCGAGTTCTTTTCGGGTTGCGCACACATGTCCCTCGCGCAACGAAATATTCGCCCTTTGAGCTGGTGTACGGCTTTAAGGCGCGGTTTGCGGTCGACAACAAGCTGGAGGAAGGGAGTGAACAAGCAGGGGAAGACGACGATGAGGAGCAACGCATCATGATCTACTTGGCCTCCATCGACGCTCACTTTGACGGTATTAAACATCAACGCAAAATCGCTCACGCCAACATCAAGATCGAGCAGGCCAAACAGAAGAAGGCGTATGATGAGAAACACACACCATGTCCGTTCAAGAAGGGCGACCTTGTCAAACTACAACAAAGTCGCAAAGGGACGCGGCAGGGAGGAAAGATGCTCCCCAATTTCATCGGCCCTCTCACTGTACAGCGTATAAAGAAGTCGCAAACTATGATCCTCGTAGACGCCAGTGGCAACAAAATCAGCTCAGGCAAGACTGGCATCAGCCGAGGACGAGTACTACCATGGAATGAAGAAGCTGAGGATGTTGATCAACCGACTAAAAGAAATCTCAAAGCCTGGTCAGGGGAGCAGGAAGTAGAACAAGCTGAGTCATCCAAGTCGAGTGAGGGAGAAGGAGAATCACCGAAGCAGGAGCAATCAACAAGCGACAAAGATGGCATCTGCGAGGCAGTGACCATCAAACTCCCCAATCCCAACGCGCGCTTTTCGTTCAAGCCTCCCAACGTCCACTACTTTGACGCTATCTGCAAGAAGTTGCGCATACGCGCTGCTGAGCCCATCAAGTACGGCAAAGAGTGCGAATTTTTCGTCAGAGCTCCCCCAAAGCAAACCCTTGATGTTGCTGGAGATGGCAATTGCGGTTTTTGGGCCCTTTCTTTAGCAATGACGGGTACTGAAGCTTTCCATGCTAAGCTTTGGAAAGCTGTGTGCAGCACTCTCCTCCAAGAGCACAAAGAGTTTGGCCCGTTTATAGGTGGGGCTGATGACAGCAAGCTTCCAGTCACCAACTACCTCAAAGAATCAAAGATGGAGCAGGCTGGGGTCTGGGCTACAGGCATTGAGTTGAAGGCAGCTGCTCGTCTGCTTGGCGTGCAGATTTGGACGTACAGTCCTACACGTATAGGGCTACCCAATGGCAAGACGGTTCCCGCCAGTCGGTGGATCTCCATCCCTCCCATGTCGTATCAGGATGCCACCAACGCTGCCGTTGATATCGACAACCTTCCCGCGATTTACCTTGATAACCGCAACAGTCATTACAATTTAGTCGTTGAGATGGTTGATGCAGATCAGTGATCGCCCTCGCATTTTCATTTATGTATAGAACGTCCCATTATTTCTTACTTCTCACTCACCTGATGTCCCTTGCTTTCAATAAACTAACAATTATTTCGAGCACATATATAAAGTTACGGAAGGATTCACTTTTAGCCTGGAATAATAATGATTCTAGGCAGGACTCACTTTTAGTCAACCGGACTCACTATTAGTCACCTAAAAGTGAGTACGACTCACTATTAGCGGCTAAAAGTGAGTCGGACTCACTATTAGTCGCCTAAAAGTGATTCGGACTCACTTTTAGTCGGACTCACTTTTATGGTCGACACCGGATTAGGCGACTCTGAGCGGAATGGCATTCAAAACAAATGCGTCAATATTTGGTGTGCCACATTGTATCATTGGGTCTCATACAGGGCACCAAGTGTAAAGCGATTTAGACCATGTTTTGAATTGCTGCTCTAGTCTCACAGCGACTTTCAGACTGTAACTCCGCCCACTTAAAGCTCGCCCCAGGGGACATGTTTGGTCCAAGTTTCGGTTTTGGGCGCAACTTCTCCAAGAAATGTGAGTCAAAGTTTTTTTAGAATACCCTGTAGCTAATTTGCTTACCTAAGTTTAATTTCATGAACATAATTACCAAGTTTAACTGTTTTCAAAACTACGTACAGTAAAATTCGGATATGTACACATCGCTCAGGCAAGAAAATTTTCTGCACTTATCCAGGTTTGACCTAAATTTATAGTTCTCAGTCCAATTTTTGCCCTAGTCTTTAAGACAGACTTTCTTTAAGCATCGAGTTTCGTTTGGCACAATGAGCAAAAAGTTGTCAGATTTTGATGAAACTTTATATTCAGGGGTAATACAGGTCGAGATTTCCGAAAGACGCATTAGAATTTTAAAAAAATATTTTCGTGTCGAGATATGGCGGGAAATTTAAACGTTATCAGACGACTATAGTACCGAATTCAAAATTCCTGTTTCTGTATACCATTCGAAAGAAAATGACGAGAGGAATCTGAAACTGACCAGAATTTCGAAATTGGTGCAAAACTAAGAAAGATAGACTCGAGAGAAGAGCTCGCATTTTTTCGCTTTTCAGTTTTTCGAATTTTTCGGCAAGAACTTGGTTCGATGCCCTAAGCAAAAGTTACCCTACGATTACTCCTCTAACTCTGGGCTATCCAACGGTACCATGAAAATTGAAATCCGAGTGCTTGCAGAATTCGCAATTTCAATCCAAAGTTGACCACCTCCAAAATTACGGTAGAACGGGTTATCAGAAAATTCTGAAGATACCACTAAAATCAATGTTTCTATATGTCACTCGATTGGAAATGATGAGAGGAGTCCGAAAAACTGCTCAGTTTTGAATCTAATGCAAAAATAAGAAAGTTATGCAACAAAGAAAAAATCACATTATCGCTTTTTATTGAGTTTTTTAGATTTTAGTTTTTCACATTTTTCGGCAAGAACTTGGTCGGGTGCCCTAAGCCAAAGTTACCCTAGAATTACTCCTCTGACTCTGGGCTATCCAACGGTACCATAAAAATTGAAATCCAAATGCTTGCAGAGGTCGCAATTTCAACCCAAAGTTGGTAACCTCCCAGGTTACTGTCACTTGGTAACTACGGTTGCGGTTGAATCACTCTATCGGACAGAAAACATTGAATTCTGCATAGAAAGTGATGGCAGACATTAACAATGATAGGGGAGCAACGCCAGGCTGAAAATACGGAGAGAAAATTAGCACCTGGTTGGGAGAACACCCAATAAATATACTTCCTTGAGCAGTAATAACCGTATTGCAACTAAATTGACTTCATGTAGTTATTCTAATGCAGAACAAAAATGGGAGGAGAATGAGACTGGTGAATAACGATAAGAAAAAGTCATAATAACGACTCCATTACAGTTTGTGATGAAATAAGAACAATGAAAATTAGTTAATGCTCTAACAATTCGATCACTATTAAGTTGGCTACTTGGAAAGGAATTCTACTTTCCTCCCAAATACGAAAACCATACAGAACTTCTTTCAACATGGAAACACCGGTTTAGCAGGGCTTTGTCAGTTTTCCTGATTCCATTGAATATTTATGAATTCTAAAGTCAATATTCAGACTACTTTGATTCATAATATTGAAAACTCTTCGGTGAAGAAGAAATATATATCGAAAAAAGTATCGAGCTACAGTAATCTTGAAGGTTACCAACTTTGGGTTGAAATTGCGACCTCTGCAAGCACTCGGACTTCAATTTTTATAGCATCGTTGGATAGTCCAGAGTTAGGGGAGTAATCCTAGGGTAACTTTGGCTTAGGGCATCCGACCAACTTCTTGCCGAAAAATTCGAAAAACTGAAAAGCGAAAAAATGCGACCAACTCTTTCCTGCATAACTTTCTTAGTTTTGCACCAATTTGAAAGTTCTGGTCAGATTCAGACTCCTCTCATTATTTTCTATCAAATGATATACAGAAACAGGAATTTTGAATTCGGTACTATAGTCGTCTGATAACGTTTAAATTTCCCGCCATATCTCGACACGAAAATATTTTCGAAAAATTCTGATGCGTTTTTCGGAAATCCCGACCTGAATTACCCCAGAGTACAAAGTTTCATCAAAATCTGACAACTTTTGCTCATTGTGCCAAGGCTCTGAACAAAAAACTCGACGCTTAGAGAAAGTCTCTCTTAACGAGCCAACCTTAAATCATCCTCGATTTTCCTAAGTTCCGCGCCAAATTTAATAAAAACATTCATTTTCATCAAAATATCTTATTACAAGCTTTAAAATTCACTTCCCGGCCGACGCTACCACAGCTCTGAGCAAGGGTTGCCCGCAGCCTTCCCGAGCCTTCCTGGGGAAGCCGTACCCGGCGCAAAAATATTTCGAGAAACCCGGGTACAAGGTACGCGTACCCCGGGTGCACCCTACGCCTTACCATCGTTTTTCGAGAAACCGGCCCCAGGTTTTTTAATTTTTTGCATGGCCATTCTAACGTTTGAAACATAATCTCAAATAAATTTTAATATTAGAAATGTTCTGAACATTGATAGTAATAAATTTTACATTCTTTTTGCATACTAATATCCTATTTATATATTTGAATGCCCTTACCAACTGCAAATGGAATAACAGTTCCATATTTCGGAAAATCGCCAACTTTGTTGCCTGCTTCAACACCAAACAGTTTGCAGTCGCGATACTGCTTAAGCATATCTTTTTCTGCTCTACTTCTTCCACCTATGCCAATAGTCAACCAAAGGCAATCTGTAGCATACATTTTTAATGGTAAAAATGCCTTAGATTCCTTTAGACCTCCAGATTCATTATTGTAAACTTCAAAATGCATAAAATGTAAGATATTTTCATTTACATATTTTGATATACAAATATTGATATTTTTGCTCAAATCTTGCCATTCATGTATGTCTGTTGCACAGTTTTTTAGGTTAATAACCAACCATTGCAACTGGTAGTATCTATTGGCGCTAAAACTGAAGATTATTATCATTATTGACAAAGAATATAAATTTCGTTTAAAGCTACTTGCTGCTAATTTACTTCCATCAGACATTATTAGAACAATGCCTATTTTTCATCAAAGAAATGCTTTTAAATGCTGTATTTCATAGGCTTTTAAAACTTTCAGTGGATAAATTTATATCATTTGTAACCTTTAATCAACAAATTTATTAATTTTTTGATTTAAAGATATAGTTTCATATGGATTTTCTGAAAATTTTTATGAAAAGCCGTGCTTTTTCATCCTATAATGCTCCGTATATTCATTATCCATTTTACATGTCCATTAGTCCGTGTTTTACTTCTGATAGCGAAAAGTGTCACGTACGTACAAGTCGCACCATATTTTCGCATGAAAGCAGACGTTCGTAGACGCTAAAAATGATCAGCACTCGAGGTTATCGGGGACGCTGATTCGAATAAACTCATTCGTTTTTTACGTACGCCCCTTATTCACAGGAAAATTCGCTTCGAAAATCGCGCTTTTGACCTTTTCTCCTGTTGTTTTTTTCTTTTGGAGATTTGAACGAGCTAACTCGCATGGAATGTTAGTTTTGATTGCTCCGCACACTTGTGAATTAATTTTTGCTTGATTGATCGACTGATTGACGAGAGCGACTTCTAAACAATTACATCATATCGACACACGATCACCTCTCGAAGCGGGAACAATATGTACTGCAAGTAACGGTAGACCGTATAGTTGGGCTAAAGGGCAACCGGTACGCGAACGCTACCTTAATCGGAGGCGCGTGATTTAAACTGCGTTACGTAAGGATTTGTGGCCACAGCAATGCTGTACGGTGCTATTTGAATGCAAATGTTGCAATCAGGCGAGAATCGCTTTAGGACCTCTCTCATACCGGTCGCCCTTTAGCCCACTAGTAGACCGTACTGTCGACCGCACCGCAATGAGTCGCATCAATACCGTAATCTGTAACTCATTTATTCAAGTGGTTTTTAAAGAAAAGCAAGTAACGTACATAATTGGCATGGTTACTTACAGAAATTATGATGGTTTGCGCAAAAAAAATCATGGATTCTGTAAGTAACCATGCCAATTATGTACTGGGTGGCCCATAAAAACTTATCGCTGATTCGCATTTCGCGGAGAATGAAAACTAGGCCAAACCGAGTACATCGTTGGATAGCCCGCGGCCTAAACTTTCGATTGGTGGAGTTCGTTTTTCGATCCGCCCCCTAGGAGGCCCGGGGCACCCCTAAAAACACGAAAATTAGCGTGCTGGAGAGCTGTTTGGGAAAACGGTCGCCAATTTGCACTCAGGCAACGCCACGAGCTGTGATATAGCTCATTTTACTCAGCGTACACTCCTCTACAACATACTAAAAATCCATTTCCGTCGCTCAATTACTGTAGGAGCTACAGTACGCCAAAGTCGGCCAAAAGTGCACATTTTCAAATCGGGTAAAAAAGCGTAAATCATTTTTCCTTTGCTTTTCAATGATCATTTTGTTTGCTTTCAGCATTTCAAACCCTGCTTAATGTTTTCTCTATCAGAAGCATTACTTATTCGTCCAATTTGAGGTCGATTAGTGCGCAATTACCGTTGTATATCAATGCTCGAATTGATTAGGCATAGATCTATCGGATCTTGGTTAGGTCTCTTTTAACAGCTATTTGAAAAAACCGCGCACCCGTGTCCTGCCAGACTACGGTACGCTCCCTGAAATAGGCTCCATATAAACTCGCCGTCGTCCTCTCTTACTCAGAGATTTGAGGGCAAGTTTAGCCAGAGCTCATCGGGCTATATCGATGAACTTACGGTCATCATGCACTTTATGATACCGCCTTAAGGACTCGTGTTCTACGAGTTCATTGATATTTCGATGAACAACATCGTTATCATCGATAACGATATCGATATTCACAACTTCACTTTACTCAAGTGAAAACAACGTGCACAACCACGTGCAACTCAAAGAAACCAACAAGGGCAACAAAAGCGACAGTGTGGAAAAAAAAGTAGCGTTTCAACCACTCTCTGTGGTGTCATCGTCGCCAACGCTAGCCGCGACCGCGGTCCCCCGCCGCGTGCGGGTTCTTTCTCCATCGGTCCTGGTCGTAGGGCCGGTCGTCTCGGCGTCTGAATATGCGAGAATTAGCGCTGGGCTGGGCGGGTGGGAAGTAGCTAATCAATTCTCGCATTTCATACAATGAATATTTTACGTTAGACACTTCGTGTCCTAGTAAAATAGAGCATTGTATATCAATGCTCGAATTGATTAGGCATGTTTAAAGCTGACTACTAGTCGCTCTAGTTAAAGAAAGTTTCACTTTCTGAATTCAGCACCGCCGCCGAGAAACCCTGCTGGATCGGCTTCAAGTAGAAGCGTGCGAAGGTGGTCGACCCCGGGGACCAATTCGCCGCCGACAAAATCTGCGCTGCAGATAGCCCGGCCCTAGAGGCCTTAGATGTCGCGGCCGATCGCGTGGAGTGAGCTGTGAATCGTGTATCCACGCCGCTCATCGAAAGCACGGTACAAATCCAGCGCGCGACTGAGGCGGACCCAATAGCCTGACGTTTTCCTACATAAGACAGTAGTAGCTTATCTGTAGCCCCTCGCCAACTGCTCGTTCGTGCGATATAATCGCTGAGCGTGTGCACCGGGCACAACAGCGTCTCGGGGTATCGACTGTAGCTCGCCTCGTGAGGCAGCCTGCTACCGCGATTTTTAGTTATGCCTGGAAGCGTAAAAACGACGCGGTCGTCAAATGTTCTCATGCACGATAGGCGTAGGTTAGCCACCTCCGACACCCACTTGGGACTGCACAATGCCAACAGCATCGTCAGTTTTAATGACAGCAACTTGTCTGTCAGTGTCTCACTATGTCCCCACGCCTTCAGGGCGTTCAGGACATCAGTCACGTCCCAAGTAGCCGAGTGCTTAGGGAGTGGAGGAGCCATCCGAAATAAGCCCTTCATGACGCGAGCGATACGCGAGTCCCCAGTGAACGCTGCCTGCTCGTTCAACGAATCGACGACAGTACATACCGCCGACTTGATCACCGCGATCGAGTTGTACTGAAGCCCAGCTCGTTGCTGCGCGGCGAGGAAGTTGGCGACGTCTTTTACAGACGGCGAAAGTGTATCAACACGTTGTTGCACACACCAGCAATGCCACTTCTTGAGGGCTGAGTTGTTCTTCTGTGCCTTGAATACAGCAAGTACGGGCGGGTCCACCACTGGTGGATTCGCCAGATGAGAGTCAATCGTAGGGAGCCCTGCGAACGCTCTTAGCCGCAACGACGGGGCGATTCCTGACCCAACCGCGTAGCGCTTAAATAGCGCTTCTGCCTCCTGGCAGAGTCGAAGGCGCTGTCGTTCAGGCGGGGCTTCAATCGCTGGCGGAGCCGGCAGCAGTTCCACACTGTGTTTCGTCTTTCGGCGCCCGGGTGACGTTGAACGCTCGCTTGAGCGGCTCCGACCGCCCTTGCGGCCCCTTGTGCCCCTGGGGGGTGACGAGTCGGAGGACTGCGACGAGCGCGACGAGGCGCTCGTCCTTCGCGAGCTCACTGAGCTCTCACTCCTGGGCACGGCGCCTCAGAGGGTTAAAAGCAACGAATTTACTAAATATTTAAAATGCTCAGCTATAAATAAACGTCAATGTAAAGTAAAAATAGCGTTCGATTCCAAATGTAATATTGCGTATGATAGCGCTTGCTGAATCAGAACTAGAATTGAATCGAAAAAGCAAAAATGTAAAAATAGGGCCTCCATACAGAAACTGGTGGTAGAGCCGGGGCGAAAGCTAGGTAGTATTAAATTATCATCAGGGTATCATTAAAACGGGCGTAAAAAGTTCTAAGTCCTACCAGGCGCAGATTTTTATTTAAATTAAGAGAAAAAATTAAAAAAACATCGTTGACTGAGAGTATTTGACAAAATATCACACTTTAGTACAAACGTGAGGCGCCGTGTGGGCGGAGTACTCGTCGCCGGTGTCGGCGACGGCCGCCTATCGGCGGCCCCATCGTCCTCACTGGACGAAGACAGTCGCCTCTCTGGGCGGCACGGCGGTTCAGAGGACCGAAAAAAGCAAAACTTATTAAGCACACGAGTGCTCAGCAATAAATATACGTCAATATAAAGTAAAAATAGGTATCGATTCCTAATTTAATACTGCGTATGATAGCAATTGTTGAATTCGAACTCGAACTGAATCGAAAAAGCAAAAATGAAAAATAGGGTCTCCATAGTGAAACTTGCCGTCAAGTTTATTCGAAAGCTAGGTAGTATTAAATTATCATCAAAGTATCATTGGAACGAGCGTAAAAAGTTCTAAGTCTTGCCAGGCGCGGATTTTTATTTAACTTAAGAGAAAAAATTAAAAAATTAAAAAACATTGTTGACTGAGTATTTAACGTTTCACCACATGTTAGTACAAATCTGAACCGCCGTGGCGGGCCACCGAGGATGGCGCCGAAGATGATGACCGTAGCGGCGATTCCGGAAAGTGGAACATCTCCGAAACCAAAACTAACTAAAAAATGTTGAAGGAAACACGCAACAAGCAAACCAACCACACGCAACTGCGCTCCGAAGAATCACAAGCGCCTAACACCAGTAGGCCGATATTTACCATCACCAATGCAAAACATAGGAGAACCTAAGCAACGAGTGGCTGCGCACGTCGTCTTTTTTCTATTTTTTGCATGGCAATGGTAAATTGCCCTACTGGTGTTAGTGACTTGTCGAAGAATCTCTGAGTAAGAGAAGACGACGGCGAGTTAATATGGAGCCTACTTCAGGGATCGTACCGTAGTTTGGCAGGACACGGATGCGCGGTTTTTTCAAATAGCTGCTAAAGGAGACCTAACCAAGATCCTAAAGATCTATGCCTAATCAATTCGAGCATCGATATACAATGGAAATTTCGCCCACTCAACAGACTGTTCTTGCTATTACGTCCACCCATAACCAGTACAAAATTAATAATTGGCGAGGTAGCAGTATGCCATAAGAAAGTAGTTTTTAGCTTTTCGTGAACGTGTGGTTCATTTAAAGCTCTGTCGTAGTGCCTGAACACAAACTATGTCATTTCATAAAAGCTTTCAAATGTATTTTTCCTATATGAATGGAGTAGGAATTGACTAAGTAGTAGCTAGCAAAGAGCGCTGTGCAAGTCGTTAGAATTTCTGTCTGTAACCACTGCGATGCATCCAGTACATCGCCGGCAGCAGTTAATGACGCGATATCGAGCATTTGCCTTTAGTTACTGCGGTCAGGTCTTACCATAAAATATTCATGTTGAATTTCTGAGAAATCATTAAAACATATATATTTTGTAGAGATAAAAAGGAGTTTAGAGTGAACTTGATTCTTCAAAAATAAGACAGTAGCATTTCCATGACAGCATACATTTTAGTTATTTTAGTTCTAATATACATATTTGGTAAATTTATGCTCAAATTTTTTTTTCTTAAGTGTTTTTACCGCTTTCGCAGTGTCCGCTTTTATGTGGCGGTCACATTGCAGCCGCAAGTCGCAGACGCATTTGCGGCCGGCAACATTTTGCGGCCGGCCGCAAATGCGGCGCTGCTAGGGTGGTCACAATGCAGCGGCATTTTTGTACAATGTTAGGATTAAAATGAGCGCCAATTTAAAATTGTTGCGATGCACCACTAATTGTTTGATAATTTCAAACGTTGTAACAAATTTTAGCCTTAATCAAAATTCAAATATATCATTGATCTGTGTCGACAGTACGACAAATTTGAGACATTCCACACGAGACCAAGTCGAATACAAAATTTGCGGCTCAGCCGCAAGACGCAAGATTCAAAATTTTTGTTGCTTGCGGCTCCGCCGCAAATGCGGCTCAGCCGCAAAAAGACGCCGCATTGTGACCACGCGCGGCAGCAAATGCGGCTGCCGCATTTGCGGCTTGCGGCTGCATTGTGACCACCGCTTTACACATTTCGCGCTATCGACAACTGATGCATCAATACATTTGTACTTGTGAATGTAAATTGCAAGTGTAACTGACATTAAGATCGGGAAAATAGTGTGTACGCAGTATTTTCTAGCCACAAAAGAGGCAGATTTTTAAAGACGGCAACACTGAATTATAGTCGTATTCTACTTTCAAAGTCACTCTTGCAAATTATGCAATAATGGTGATAAAACTGATTAAAAGTTAATATTGTTACAAAATTTAATGCCCGTTTTAATTGAAGGTGTCCAAGATTGCGACTTATCGCCGCAGGAGCGTTTGCCTACTTAACATTCTTGCATTCCGTCAATGTCAGCGGAAATGCAAATCTCGTCTATATTTCGCCGCAAGCGACCGCTCGCTCGACTGCGCTGCAAACTTTGGACGCGTCCAACTGCCAGTTAGAGACGCTGCCCAGTGAGATCATGCAGGCGACAAAGGTCGGCGTGCTGCTTGCTGGTAATCCGCTGCAGTGCGGCTGCATTCGGCAAGAACTGGTCAATAATCAGGGCAAAATACTGGACATTGCTATGGCCAGATGTAAAGATGATAAAGACGCCAGTATATGGCCGCTGTCCAATGCACCAAGCGACTCCTGCCGACCCGAACCAATTATTCCGTTCGGGACCAGTGTTGTCGCCTCAGTTGGTGCCACATTAAGTATTTTTTGTGCCGCCAAAACGTACTCAAATCAATTAATTTGGACGCTACCCGATAAGGAACAAATGATGCCAAAGAGAGAGCAGCTGATTGCTCCACCGACAGACTCGCCCGATCACCTGTATGGCAGACCGGTGACAACTGGCGACTATTCGAGTTCGAATTCAGTGCAGCGTCTTAACGCGACAGCTGAACAGTTACGGTTCGATGTTCTGCTGCCGGTCGATTCCGGAACATACCAGTGCGCCATCAAACAAGATAAGCATGTAAGCTGTTAATATAATGCTTGGAAAGTAATTTATGGGTTCGCTCATCCTTCGACTCTCTAGCGAACTGACAATTTCATTTTGCTCACCTTACTGATATAATTTGAATTTTTTCGAAATTTGTCAACCTATCGAAATTAATTTAACGTTGACTATTTTGATTCGAATAAATCTCTAGAGAGTTAGCGTGATTAAATTTCTCCTCTTTGCAAATGATACCGAGTCCCGGTTTAGATTTATAATTCTATTGGTAGATTTGAACATAGCAAACCGAGAGTAACAGCACTTTTTTGTACTGTATTAAGAAAACTTGCAAAGTGTATAACTTAATTCAATACATTCGCAGTTGTAGTTTGATAGCTTTTTGATTTTTGTTTTGCTTGCAATTAATTATGTTGGGAGCGGGCGACACCGTCTGATGGGTTACAACTTTCTATAGACTTTTCAAAGATTGGCCATAAATTAGTCAGCAGGTTTAGCTTAACTGCTCCCCTCATTTTCTCAAATTTCAAGAGCTTTTGTATCAAAGCGTGAAAAATTGCGATCAACTACATGCTTTGAAATAGCGGCTTTTGTCCCTCAGTATTCGGCAGTTTTTTTCTTTCATGAATTTGAGATTAACCGTTAAAGCTTATAAATAAATCTCAGTATTCTGCGATAGAATTCAAAATTTTGCTATCGATAATATTTTATATGCTGAGGCTGTTTCTTTTCTTTACTAAAAACTAGCTCTTTAGGTCAGCCACCGGACGATAAACCTGACTGTCTACCGCCCCGCGATTATAATTTACCCGTTGGAAATCGGCTCTCACTACGTCACAGTAGCGTGGAATGCGTCACTGAGCATTTCATCCGCTCACGTGCGCGCGTATATATACGTGAAAGAAAATGGAGTGGCCAATCGAGCTATTATGCTGTCAATCGGTAACCCTTGGTACAGCTACAATGTCATGCGTCTCAGACCGGACAGCAATTATACACTCTGTCTCACGGTAAGCAAATGCAAATACAGAATTTTCGTAATGTTATTTTACATATAAATTTGCCAGTTTCGATTTGGCATTAACTAGCCGTCTGTTTTGCTCTACATCACTAAAATTCTGGGTGCAGGGCCAATCAGATTCGATAATATCCTGAAACTGGGTTCCGCTCCCTTATTTATTACTTCCGGAAAAGTCTGAAGTTGAGGGCTTGCTTCTACCAGTTTTATTGATTTTATTGACCCACGTTGTTTTTGGTACCGCAACTATGCGTGACACAGAGATGCGTTTGTTATTCTGATATCACTCGCAAAAATGTCTTATCAGCGGTTTTGTAACTTAAGGGCAAATTTATTAACAGCTTATCGCAATGTGAAAACAGTCAAAGTCTGCATTATGTATTCACAAAAAATTTGAATTTGTGTAAATTTATCTCTAACCATGTGCGAGGCAAATGAGGAAGGTGACATCAAGGAGTACAGAAAAAATTGATAAATAATTGGGGGTGAAATTGTGCCCTCGGCCTCAAGACCTCATGGCCTCTAGACGCCATCACGGTCATCAATGTCATATTTTGCATATTTCATCTCAGCGTGGCGACTTGAACAATTCAATATTATTAGTGAAAAAATAAATTTTGATGAAAATGGGTAAATTGCGCCGTGCCCAGTCTTGAGACATTTCTTGCACGGCTTTCAGTTGCGGTAAACTAGTGTAATGCGCTGGCCGTTTTACACGCAGTTCTGCAAATATTATTTTCATCTGTTCGTTAGCTGCTGCTATACAAATATTGCGCTCTAGTTGAAATTTTACGGCAATGCAATCAACTCTCTCGTCAAGTTATTTTTGAAACGGACGTCCCGTGATGTTAACTTATATCCGTTTACTTTCAGTACATGCTGGGCGTCAATGAGACAATCTTTGAAACTTGCACTGACGTGACCACTCAGGCACCTTTGACTCTTCTGTCAACTCTCAATTTATCCGTCCTTTTCACTCTACTTATTTTCGCCGGACTTATCGCTCTGGTCTGCACTGCGCGCTGCCTTCATCGACGCTTCTATATCTGGCAGGAAGAAAAGTACAGAAGTCGAATGAATCAGAGCATCAGCGGACAGAGTTTTCTGTCATCGAACGATTCGGTCGCTTCGAGATCGATTACTTACGAGAACAATTTGCCGATGAGCATGAGCAACTATTCGAACGCGTCGTCACTGGCTTCATCGAGATGCACCACCGGACGACGCTCTCATCGACCGTCGCGTGACCTGAGCATCAGGGACATGGCGCTTTGACAATGTCGAATCCGTATATGCAAACGGTACCAGGGTTAAAGCACTCCGAACTGGAGAAAATTACTAATATTCACGGCAGAGAACAAGATATAATGAGGTATTCCACCCAAAGTGCAACGATACTATTCAAACAATTTGACCATTTCTTTACAACTCCTATTTTCATATTTCTTGTACACCAAGTGTACATGAATTTCCGCGATGGGACTTTATGCAGAACAATATTTGATGTTAAACTCAGCCATATGTATAAGCTCTTCGACTTTGACATGACATAAACTTCATACACTTCTGTGCTCGGGAGAACATTAAGTCAGTGATGTACACGGATCGAAAATTTATTTCAATCAGGCATGCTATAATGTAATTGTTTCATTGCGTATAATACGTTTTACTTAAACTTAAGAATGAAATTAAGGTGCATTATTTGACAAAGCAGATGAATGGAAAATAAGTTCTGAACGACGAAGAAACTATTGATATCTTATGATTAATCATTGTCCTACCTGCTATCGTATCATACTTATCCTAGTGGGGCCAAAAAGACTTTTACGAACCGTGAATATCACTGCATGAAATATAACGCAAATGCGATGGGCTGTAGAAAATGCGGAATATGGCCGAGCCCGAGACAGAAAAAGCAAATACACTTTAGCAGATGTTCTTTACAAAAATATTTTTTGAGCAAGGTTATGAAAACGACAAAAAGTGAATTTCAGAATCAAGTTTGAATTAGACGCAGTGTGTCGCTTCCATCTGCAATGACTGAGAAATTTGTTTATGGCCTTGAAGTGATCACCCAAATTTGAATCGACTGCTCTCTGTTTCCGCTCTATGGTGTTCTGCAAGTATTTTTTACCTCGATCGAAATCTGTCTTTTTTTGGCTTTATTTCGCTGGTTATTTGCCAACATTTTTTGTGCTGTTTATGATTGAGAATAATTGTGCAATTGCGGTTTAAGTATAAATATGTTTCAAGCGCATCGATTAGCATGAATTCTACTTTATCAAAAAAAGAACAGGCAACATAATTTCGTGTATTGTTTACGGGAGACTTGACGTAGTAATTTGATTATTATAACTTTTAGAATAAGATGTGAAATCCATTTCTTATTCATTTTTAAATGAGAGTTTGATTGATCAAAATAACGAGGTTGAACTGGATTATTTAGCGTAAGTGAGTGAGTCTTGGCAAAGTGAACCATTTTATAGTATTTAGTCGCGGTCGTCTCTGTGACACGGCGGCAGAATCAGCCGATATTTTGTGAACAAGTTCAGCTCTCCTTTTGATCATGAAATGGCAACTTAATGCGCTACCTAGGGCACCGCGATTATACTTGTACGAGAAATTTCTGAATCGCTATATTAACCTCAAAGTTTTATTTTGGTGCCGTAGGTTGAGATTTTACAGTGAGCACATACCACGGCATATCATAACGTATTATCGGGAAACTTTGATAGAGTTCAATTGAAGAGCCAGTTAAGATTGTTATCTGTATTTGTGAGAGCTGAGTGATAAATTTTTCTGAGAGTATTTGCATGAAATAGTATTGTTCATAAAGCATATTTTACGGGCGCAGATATGGAACTGGATGCCCAAAACTCTTGACAAGGAAACGACTGTTGCGATAATTCGAGACGGCTATCGTTTACTAATACGTCACTCGGTTGTAAACACTACGCGAGCGGGCATCGCTCGACCAACTGCTTTGTTTATCAACCGCGTTCAATCATGGTACTCGAACCGAGTGCTTTATGTGTGCGCAACAGTTTCGAAATAAAAGTCATTCTGCTGCTAATATCGATATTATTAACCTTTGGAGATGAATCGGCGCCATCAGAATCAGAGTACATGAACAAGTTAACTATGAGTCTCTTTGCACCTGAAAAGTACGACAAAAAATTATCGCCTGGACCGCAGCCTGTGAATTTATTTAGCTTCATGGCTGTTGAACATATCGATGAACTGGTAAGCTAAAGTCTTGGCATTTTTCTATATGATTGTGCACGGCTTGTTATAAATTAGAACATTTCGTAAGCAAATGAGATACTGTAGACGGTAGTTTTCTCTGTTCGACTGCCCTCGGTCAACATGGTCCAATCAGATTCAGAGCCAGTTCAGACAAGGTAAGATATGTGTCTTGGTTGAGTCCTGGAGATGTGTAGTATGCTCGAAACTTCCAACATCATTTATTATCAAGGTAGGAAAATCTCAGACAATACAATGGTTATTCTGACTACGAGCTTTCGCTTCGCACACGCCTACATATGCTACGGGATATGTACACGCGCGTTCTTTCTAATGCAGAACTAACTCGTATCGTATGAATTATCCAATAAAGTATGATGTGCTTTTAAACGGTCCCATTGAATTCTAAAGGACAATTGCGTCTAATATGAGATGCTACCGACGAACACGATATTACATGTTTTAATGACAGGGAAATCATTTCAATAGGGAATGAACTCTCCCTACGATCCTTCCTTTTTCCTAGTCAATAGTGATCCTTCTTGTTTCCGTGATGATACTGATCGATTGGCAGCTGAAATTTAACGGTTGAACGATAACAGATCTATTACGCTATGGAGCCACTCGTAAAAACTCTCAAGAAAGAATTGGAATATCGTAACATGACTTGATGATGATGGCAATGAAGACATGCGCTTTCATAGGAAAAAAACCATTTCTGCAGTGCCAAAATCAGTTATTATACATGTTAAGACTTCCATACAGAAGATGAGAGAATGGCTGCTGGATGCAGTAAGTCCATGTCATTGCTTCCGTCAGTGTCATTGCTCCCAAATGCCCTTAACTCTAGTAATAAAGCCGGAGAAACCAGCTATTTTCCCATTCGCCCTCAAATCTGTGAGTTGATATGCACAAGACATGCTGTCTCGCCAAAATGAGTTAACATCTGGTTACCCAACGAATGAATAATATGAAGAACTCTACTAGATTAACATAATGCTCTTAATTTCAGAATGAAGAACAAGAGACGATGAAAGTATACGCGACGATGCACTTTGTAAGCTCAAGCTTTTGCATTATCCTAATTACTTCAATAGTGGGTCGATTGGTGTAGTGGTCAAAATCAGAACTCATCAATTCCGAGGATGCGGGTTCAATTCTCGCTGAGGTCGACCCCTCACCCAACCAAGGTGCTCATCCCTCCGTGGGTCGGGGTATTGGTAGCAGCTNATCAATTCCGAGGACGCGGGTTCAATTCTCGCTGAGGTCGACCCCTCACCCAACCAAGGTGCTCATCCCTCCGTGGGTCGGGGTATTGGTAGCAGCTTCGCTGCGAAAGTAACTCACTGCCAACATCCCGGTGACAGGCATGCGACGGCCGACCGGATATTCTACTGTCGCATTTATATAGCGGGTTCATACCTACCAGCAAAAAGCCGACACTGCGAAAGCGGTACAAAGGCTTAAGAACAAAAAAAAAGTAATTACTTCAATAGAGCACGTTAGGTGTGCCGTCCAGCTTTGCATCTTATGTTAGCCAAAGGCATTTTTATAAATTCAAACAATAAATACATTAATGCAACATATATAATATGCTACAAGGTATACGGTTTCAGTACTGGCAAGATACACGACTAGCTTGGGATCCGAGTCTATTTGGTGAAATCAAACAAATCACTAGAACAAGAAAAGAATTCCTGTCACTTTGGACACCCCAAATATATTTCACCCAATTGTGAGTTATAAAGTTACAGTTTCAACGTTGGACACAAAGTTATAGCTCAATATTAATAAACTATACTTCACTTAGCATAATTTTATAGTAAACTTCGCTTTTGAGCAGTTTTTAATGTTAAAACGTAAAAAAGTGATGCTTCCATCGAGAACTGAGGATGCTAAAAAATTTGAACTAAATTTTGAAGATTATTTGCCATAATAAATACAATCCGACCTTCTATTAAAAACTCATTTCTAGTTTTCTTACGTCACTTTTTGATTAAAAATGCATATTCGTTTGTTAAAGCATTGGGAGTGTAGTTAAATGCCTGGGTTCATATATTATTTTCAACTTACATTTTAATAAAATTCTGATACATTAATTCAATCTGACTAAAAGCTGAGCTCCTTAAAGTCGGCGTTTCAGCAGCTGCTGATCGCGTAAACAGAATCATTTGATTTATTCGTTCACATTCTTATTAAATTTGTCAAGAAATGAGCGAATTTGAATAAATGACAATTATTGCCTCCTTTAGTACTTATTGTTTGGCATAGGCTGTGCAAATAAGCTTTCACTTTTTTGTATTCACATGATTTGGGACTCACTGAGCGAAAAAAGTGATTATTTTTCTGTTTCTTTCAATTGTTTATTTTTGTTGCAGCTCTAATCGGAACGAGCAATTTATATGCTTTCCCTATTATGCTTCAGTCATGATCGATTTTCGAGGAAACGTTATCGTTCAGTCGGCAATCACTCTTCAGACAACTTGCGATTTCGACTTCCAAAACTTTCCCTACGACAGGCAGACTTGTGGCATAACTCTTTACTCAAGAGATTCTATCTCTCGCCTTACTTTTGCTACGCTTTCAGGTTAGTCCAAAAGAAACCTATTTTCTATTCCAATAGGCATCGATTTTTTTAAAAATATTTGAAACGTATGTTGCCTGAGAAATTGAAAGTATTTGAGACATTCAAAAAGATTCCGGTAGAGATGGGGTGATCTAATTTTGTCCGGTGCTCACCTCAATCATATTCCCCACTCAGACACCTTCCATTTATTCAGTGATCTGTTCAATTTGTAACTGTTCTTTTGTTCGTATTTACACACACAGGTTGTTCCGTTCATCTGCAGTGCATGGATACCGTATTTTAAGAAATAGTGGCACTGTGTCACTATTATTTCAGACTTAGGCATACCATGTTTCATAATCAAAACAGCATCATTATAAAAGATTTGAAATCACAGTTCCGAAGAGATCATCGAATAGCCATCATTAACATCGTTTTTAACTCTGAGATCGGCACGTATTTTTATTAGTACGAAAAATAGTGGTACACGTGCCACTATTTCTGCGTGTGCCGTTATTTCTTAAAATACGGTATACCACTTACACTTACATACGTAACTTATATCATCACTGCAACTGTTCATTACTGCAACTGGGCCGTTTCTGTTCTTCTGCTAGAGATTATATTATTTTGGTATGATTTTAGGAATGACAATCGCGTCTATGGATTACCACTTAGCAGACGGCGAGCAAACTTCTCGAAGAAGAACAGGTGAATGGGAGGTGACCTCTAGCAATGGCTCAGTGGGGTATCTCACACCTATGGGTCAAGCAACAACAAATATCTCAAGGTAAGTACTTGAGAAAAATATTTAGCACGCTCTAGTACATNCGAGCAATGGCTCAGTGGGGTATCTCACACCTATGGGTCAAGCAACAACAAATATCTCAAGGTAAGTACTTGCCAAAAATCTTTAGCACGCTTTAGCACATCTAAACTTTGATAGGCTCCATAAACTCGTCTGCCAGTTGCGCTGATAATAATTTCGCCTTTGTCATACTTTCTGAGCAAATGTTTATCTGACGGCAAGGAAAAAGGCCAATTGGCCTAACTGAAAAGACTATGATAAGAGATTATGGTAATATAACAAAGGCTGGATCAGCTTACAGAGAGTGTAGCTAATGTTCTAACAGATGTTATAAGTAGAATATTTCAGCCTCCCACGAGAGTGGACTCGATCTTTTGTGCTATTTAAATTGATATTTGAAAGACGACCCGTTCACTTTTGGCATACAGTTACACTGCCGATCGTGGGTACATCGCTATTGTCACTAATAGTAGCCTGTCTCGAGGATAATAAGACATCCGCTCTACTACTATTGTGCTGTCTACTCCTTTATGCGCCACTTGTCGATGATATGATGCAGCAGATGCCACCCGCTGCTGGTGCACTGCCAACAATTGGTAAGTTTCGTTCGCTTGCGCAAATTATTGCGCTTACTGGATGCTGTCGCTGAATCAGATCGAATCGATTTATTTTGCAAGCTAAATGATTATTGTTCATAAATTTACCGACGCAAACTAGCGGCAACGCTGAACATACTTGAAACGGCAAATGGCTCAAATTAATCACTAAGCCAGGCTACTTTCAAACTATTTTTATCCTAAAGTATCATAGCTGCAGTCGTCAGTTTTATATTAATGATTTAAATATGTTTACTGAAAAATATTGTTGCATACTGCAGAATTTTTGGAAAAATCATATTGACATTGCATTGAAAATGACTGATCAATGATATTGGTAACATTGCCAAGCTCATTTTTAGCTTGGTGATAGAGTTCTGAGCTTTTTTGCAATAACTGCTCCACCAGAAGACTGTATACGTGATACTTCAGGGAACCTGCTGAAATTTAGCAAAGTACTTTAAGCGAAGCTTCATTCATTTCTAATCGCACCGATAATTGGTAAAACAGATATTTTCAGCGCTCTTCTACGTGTTGGCGCTCGGAGGAACATTTCTGGCGTTCATAGTCCGTTGTATTGCGGTATGGTGGACAACGACGGGTAGACAATCTGTTAATATTACTAAAACTCGCATGATATTCACATTGCTATATACTTTCTCATTCTTTGCTTCCTTAGCGATCATTGGAATGTTCGTTTTGCTCTAGTTTTATGTTCTCTCGCGCAACGCTTTTACAATAAACCATAATGTTAACGATAATCATGTATGCCTTTTTATTGCCTATCATTGATTTGCTGCGCTGCTTTGCATTCTATAAGTTTACTCGACACGCTGAATTGTTGATACTCGCTTATATTGATATATTGTGGAAAGTTAAGAGCACTTAGCAGCATCGACGTAAACACTGTGTAGGTGGAGTAGGAACAGTTGGCGTTGTCAGCTGAGATGAATAGTACGAGTAAAAGATGCAAGCCTGGCTCTTAGTTGTTGTCTGAGATATTCAGTTGCGAAGGCAGTCGACGCGCTGTCTGTTCGGTGTGTGAGTGCTGACTCAGGCTCAAAATGATGCGAAAAGTTTTCTCTCTAATTTTTTGTTGTTTCTTCACTTATCATCTAATCCACACTTCTGATGGATTAAAATGTTACACATCTGACCTGATTCCCTATGGTTCAGCGGTAGAAAATGCTTCTATAACACTGACGGAGTGTGAAGACGAGAACGGTTGCTGCCAGGAATTAGGAACGCTGACAGGTTGGCGATACGACTGCTTGCCCGCCGACCAATGTCCTGGAGACGATGAAGTGGCTTGTGGAAGACATTTTGATGGCAGTTGGTGCTACTGCAAAAACGAGACAGATGAGCGGTGCATGCCTGCTCAATTGCGAACAAAGGAACATGAAATAGCGACGGTTGCTGACATTGAATCATCGGTGCCGCTTCAATGCTACTCAGGTTAACAATGTTTCCGAGTCCTACTTTCTAATAGTTACTTCAACTGAAGGCTAACCACCCAAGAGGGATACTATTAATTTGGCCTAAGTTCTGTGGTGATTATGGGCAAATGTAAGCATGAGTTGCAAATACATCACAGCCTTTGCAACTATACTCAACAACACTGTGACGACTAATAGTATTCTTTTGATTGAATATAGGTGAAAATGAAGCATTAGTAATAGGCAGAAGCAGCCGGATCCCAGCATTTATTGCGGTCGAAACATGAGCATTGAGGTGGAGATGGCTCCCAGCACAAGAGCCAGCGGTTTATGAGATATCATATCTCAATTACGCTGAGCCATGTAGCAAGTGAGCTTTTCTAAAAGTGTCTCTAATGTCAAAATATTTTTATAGCATCGTTATGATCGCGTTTTTTTCTACCAATTTTTGGGCCAAAGGTTCCTGACTGTCCGAGGCATGTATAATTTATTTCCCCTCCAAAGCCGAGTTTGCCCTGAATAGCCTCTTTTTAACACTTACCCCCATCTTTTATGTCGTTTGATTTTTGCTTCCAACTTACCGCGACGATTGATATAAACACCTCAACAGACTTATGCTGGCGCATGTGTAGAGTTGTAGGATGGTCGAATTCGACAGTATCAATTTACCGCTTCCCACCGCAATTTCTAAAAAAACTTTTGCTTCTCTGCATTGCTTTCGTTCAGGATTACAAAAGTGGACATTCCCGCCAGATGATGATTCAGTCAGTTTGGTCAACTGTACAGCAACGGAAACATGCTGTTATCGGCTTCGCTCATTGAAGGGAATATCATTCAAGTGCTCGTCTGATTGCCCAGTTGACTGGTCAACGAATGCGTGCAGTTCAGTCGATGAAAAAGATCCCCAGATCAACTGGTGCTTTTGTAAGGACAGCACTGACGCGCACTGCGCCCCCCTAGCCTTTTATGCTGATGGAAATCAAACTGAACGTGTGTAAAAAGCAAAGTGAGACGCAAATGAGTGATACTTATAAGATATACGTGTGATTTTTTCTACTCATTTGTGTAATTGACAATAAATTCATCAAACTTCATTAACAGTAAAACAGTTATCATTCAATCATCATAACAACTATATTGGCTGAGGAGTAGTAGTGGATGAGAGAATTTCAAAGTGCTTCAGTAGGAAATGGCATAACATTGTTTATTTTGTTGTCGCGGTATGGGCGCAGGGGAGCAGTTGATATGCAATGGACAGCATTTATAAATTTGGATATAGTAATGCCGCTATTGCATCTCTAGAAAACAGTGATGAACGCTAGCTGGAGTAAATCGAACCACATGAGCATTCAAACTGTTGTATGCTTAACGCTGCCTCATTATCTGCCATTCAAAGCATATGTTTGTCGCAAATTTTCAAAACAACTTGATATTCTATGTTTATATTGCACGCGCGCAAATTACCAACACTAAATTAGCCTCATTTGAATATCTGTAAATATAGAAAAGACACGTCATAAAGTAATTATTTTGCTGTTGCGTCACTTATTGTTCAGCAAAATAATGTTGACGATCAAAATTTTCCAGTCGACGCTTGAAACGCATTAGTGCTGGCGTCGGTATAGAATTCGTCGATGGACTCAGCGTGTTTACGCCGGCTGGACAAATGCACGTGAGACTATTATTTGGCGAACAGGAATGCGCAGGCCCACCACCGGTGGGGATATAAACAAAGAGCGCCTCTGCCGCCCGGCAGACAAACATCCCGTTGCGCAATCTATTATCTCACAAGCGAGACGCCCTTTAGAATTCGCTGTGTTTGACTTAGATTGCAGCAGTATTCCAAAAAAACTGGCGGGAAAATGAAGTATGGCCTTAAAGAAGATTTCTGAATGAGCGCTTCACGGCATTCCTTTTTTAAATTCTGGTTCTTAATACCTTAATTTTAATATCTTAATACTAAAGTTAGAGAGCCCAGTCTGTCCATTGGTTACTTAGACATTTCCTTATCAGAACTGCAAAGTCAGCTAGATTTTCTGAACGAGCAGATCATACTTGAAATAATTAAGTATGACGTTTTTAATTTCAAAATTGAAAGTGTGCCGGGGATTGATCATTAGGCATAAAATTTAGATTTGGCAACTTTATGAAAATTTGCGCGCAGTTCCGCTTGAGAGAGATATTGATCTGACGGCGCAAGACGAGGCGTTAAACATCTCCTGAACAGTGATGTAATTTCAGAAAATTATTCTGAAAATGCTGCTCTTCGCTGTCTCAGCTGTGCTCATACTGCACATTTCAAGTGTTGCGTCGATCAAGTGCTTCACTGGCTTCAAAAGATCAGGAGATTCGATTGAAGAAAATGTAGCAGTCAAACTGGAAGAATGCAAACAAGATGAAGTCTGCTGCCATCGAGTGGATTCGCTGCCTGGAACAACTTTCAAATGCGCGGCTAATTGTCCTGAATCCGAGAGCTTCCCCCATTGCGAAAAGCGAATTGACAGCGGATGGTGTTATTGCAAGGACCATGAAGATGAAAACTGCTCACCTTCCAAGATGCAAGAGTTAACTCGTAGCGCTCGGGATGATTCGAAAGCAAAAAATCTGGGCGGTAACATCAAACAGAGCAAAAATGAAAGCGGAAATTCGACTGACGATCAGGAGCTCCGGTGTTATGTTGGATTTGATTCATCGAGAAGCGATAATAAAACGACTAAGGCAATCACTTTGGAGACTTGCTCGAAAGAGCACACCTGTTGTCACAGTGTAAGTAATGTGATTTGATCAAAGGTTCTTGGGATCATGCCCGCAGACCAAGTTTTATTCCGAATATGACTACACTAGCCGTAAAATACCATGTTTTAATCCATATTTGTCTGACTGTGAGTCGGTTATAGAGTCGACTATTATTGAGCTATCGCTGAATGAATAGCAATGTTCATGAAAGGGCCAACAAAGGTATTATTCCCACATGGGATTGTGATTTAATTTCCAAGAAGATTGTAAGAATATCACTGTTCAAGATGAATCATTTGCAGTTTTCATCCAATTATATCCTTTATATCCATGTATTTGATTTGCTCAAACCCTAATACTCATACCTTTCAAAATATTCATCTGGAATTCATCTGCAAACTCGTACACCTCATTGATATGAAGGAGATAATTAATTGGTCACATACCAAAGTAGAATATTTTTCATAGGATGAAATCTGTGGTCAGACTTTTGCAAACTCTGGAGCGTAGCACGAAATAGAGATGCACATCCACTATCATAAATGCCCTGTTTTCAGGTCCATTCTTTGCCAGGATCGACTTATGCGTGCTCCTCGGACTGTCCGAAAGATTGGTCAAAGGCATGCGGTCCTCACCCAAAGGAGCAACTCATGGACATAGGATGGTGTTACTGCAAAGACAACAATGATGAAAAGTGCACTCCTGCTCAATTCAGAAAAGAAAAAAATGCATCTGCTGCCAAAAAAGACGGCAAGATCCACTAAGCATTTATGATCAAGCAGTAGATGTGGCGCTGACGGCGGTCGGTATGCAATGCGGCGCTGCTGCTTTGGTTATGCTTTCAGTTTTGCAGCCATTTATTCTTTACGTGTATAGGCATTCTGACTATAACGCACACTTATTATAGTCCGGGTCACAAAGAGCTGGTAGACTATGTAGGTTGCCACACCTAATTGTAACGACACAAATGAAGGTTTTTTTTCGTTAGCGCAATTTCGGGTAAAATATATAGAAATTATTATCTGAACATAAGAATTTGTGCCGTGTTATGTTACTGTGTCTATTTGGTGTAACGCAAGCCATAATGTCGACGACTCTAGCGTCGATCAGACCCTCATTTCGGCCGCTTAAAAATGCACGGCTTGCCACTATATTAATACATATGCAAGTGGCTTTTAAAATTAGAGTCACTAATCCCGCACTTTGCTGCGTTGCTGCTTCTGCGGTATAGCGCGTCAAAAATTGCTAAAAAACATTGAGCAAACATTCCTCATTAATCCATCAATCATTTTGATTCATAAATATATGTTCAACTCTAAGAAATTTTGAAAAATCACAAAATTTTTGCTGAAAGTGGCCGAAATGAGTACTGTCAACATGTTTTGCGTTTTGCAGTTTACTATAGTCGTGCTAACGCTGATTAAGGTTAGTGCTGGTTTTGGGAACTGCCGATATTCCTCTGCGCTGTGCAGTAAAATTATTCGGTTTATCGAAATGTGAATGGAATTTTTTCTGTATATGTATGATTCATGTTTTCTTGATTGCATGCAAAAGTTATGATTGTATGTAAGGCTCGTTGTAAAACAGGAAATGATCATTTTTGCCTGATTTCTAGCAAAACTATTCAGTTTCACAAAGTCGCTCTACTTGAATTGGTTTATGATGCCGGTATCATTGGAGTCCTTTCTGCTTTCTCTAGCGCGATACTGGTATATTGTGTGTTGAAGACTGCTTTTATCAAGTGACAAATATATTACAAATAAAAAATTGCTGGAACTTTAGTTTTCGTATTGCGTTGTTCTCATAAAACTTCATTTGGTCACTGTCTTTGTGCAGCACACGCTTCTTGAACAGCATGTGGCGAACGCATCGGACATTTTATTTTCGAACTCAGGACGACTTATTTGAAGCTAAAACTTCAGTTATTCGAGGTCTACGAGGCATAGCAGAAAGGCAGGTGGAGGCGTCTCTTTCAGGGGCTCGTAAGTTTAGAATTCGCTCCTAACTGGAATCTTAAATACCTAAAAATATGATCGGTTCAGTAACATCGTGGGCACTGTGAATTCCACATTCTTTATACGATTTGCGTCTTGCAGATTTTACCTGTTATATTCATCTTAAAAATAATATGCATACCATGGGTAAAAGAGGTAGTGGAAATGAGCAGAACGGACAGGATCGGTGCCTCTCTGAGCAGGCGGAAAGGAAGTGAATGCTCGAGAGAATATGGACTTTATGAGGGAACGCAAGGGCATGCACTAGAACAAACCCCTAATCCTACCCCTGAAAACTAGGTGTTGTTGTGAAGAGTAAGCCAGTCAGGCTGGTTAACTCCTCTTCAACGTAAACCATTATCACAAGAACCTATTTACTTTTACCTATTCTAACTATTTGTACACTTGTACGATTGTAAGTCAAACATGAAACTGGTTCTTGTTCACTCTGTTCACTTGCTTAATTCGCTCACTTGGTCGTTGGAGCAAAAGCCGTCCCGCACAAATGCCAGTGAATTCCAGTTTCCGTTGTTTGATTTAAATGCTCGAAGCCGCATAAAATGACCCTGTGCATTCCAATTGAAAGCCAATCACTACTGAGAATAACAGCGATGGTGTTCTGTCTTTTTTTTTTGCTCACTACCTGTATCGGCCTATCGCAGTCAATCCGTTGCTACCAGGGCTTTGATTCCTGGGGGCCGGAGACCACCAGAAATGTAACGTTAGGGGAATGTCCGTCTTCCAGCAGGTGCTGCTATATCATTTCCTCGCTGCCGGGCTCTACATATGGTTGTTACACCGACTGTCCCGGAGCAGGAGTCAAGCAGTGTGGTCCAGGTTAGCCTGCTTTGCTATCTCGAACTTCAAATTTTACATGAGTAATGTTCTTTTGTTATTGACAAATGAAAAATGAATTATTGCTTAAAAATATGTAGCGCCACAGTACCCATTATGAGTAGCGTATGCTCCCTGTAACCACGGTGAAATTAGCAGTTGAAGGAATGTATTTAAATATCGATGTTTGTTCCTTTTTAGGTCCAGTGCCGAACGCACCGGTCGATGTAGGTTGGTGCTATTGTACGAGAGAGGACGACACGTTATGCACGCCCTATTATCTGGTGAATGAAAACAGTACAACTATCCAAACTACTCTAACCACTACTACTTCTACCATGAGCAGCGGCTAATAAATTATGTTATTTTCGATTTGACGCATAGTTCATCCGGAACAATGCACACTGTTACGCGTCAGCTTAAAGTATCCATAATGTTCGGGCAATATTCAATTGTGGTTTCATTCATTTGTGATTATGGCAGACAGAGTGATAGTTGGTCGACATCGTAATCAGTCATGATCGTACGTCCACTTAGTGATAACACCTTTTTTGGCGAATGTCTATCTTTCTTTTGCTAAAGAATACACACTAGAACTCAAACTCAATGGCGTAAGGTAACACTTGAGTTGGAACTCATACAAGGCATTAAAAGTAACCATATCGTAATTGATTCAACTTCAAAACATGTTTTCATTTACAGATCAGATCTCACTGTGAAATTATTCTATGTACAATGTGACGTGACAATCTGATGGAGGATAAAATTCAAAATTCGCTCAAGATATGATGTTAGTTAAAATGATAACTGTAGCCATCAAAGGTAGTTAGCGTTCTATCTGCCGCTGAATAAAGAAGGATTTGATTTTTCATTAGAAAGTCTATAGCAACACGCACAACGTAAAATATTAAAATCGCCTCTGCTTCAATCTGATCAATTAAGTTGATTACAATTTTCTCTGTAAAATGCTCATATACGAACTAATGTAAAAGTAAAATTTATTTAGTCTTCAAAATATTGAAACAAGAGAAAAAATGTTGCTCATAATTATGCCATCCTTCATAGACATTACTGCATTGTTTCGTACTTATCGATTCATATTTAATTCATTTGAAAAATTAAAAGCAGCGCACTTCAACAAATACAGTTGTAGTGAAGAGGTGACTGGTAGATCAAAACTGCGTATCCCGCTTTAGTGTATGCTTGGGAAAAATCCTACAGAACACCTTGCAAAGATTGTAAAATGTATTGTGTGTAAACGTTGAAATCAGTTTTTTATTAAAATTAAATGAATCATTGTGGCACGCAATCGAAAACTACTCTGCTGATGACATTTGTATCATTTGAAGCTGACAAATACAATTATTGCAACACTGGGAGACGTAGTCGAGTCAAGAAAGCGGCAAAGACACAGGATTCTGATAAGGTGAACGCCCCTTCATTCAGTCAGGTTGCGAACCTGAGATCGGTAGCAGCGGTTCGGCACAGGAAAGAAATATACAATGATGAACTTGATTTAATCTGAAAGATTACGCCATGAGCAAAAATTAAAAATACTGTTCTCTGTAACTACACACCATTCCTGTTAATAATACTTTGTGTATATTACACTGAAGAGTGCAGTTTGTATTCAAAATCAAGTAAGCGGCTCAATTTGGTGTTTTGAAGCTGCCAGAACTGCAGACATTTATTTTAAAATTTAATTGTACGTACTAAAAAGACGATAATTGTTTTTGTTGAATTTTGACAGTAAAAATTATGATGACCTGTCCGCTGCAATATTGCGATTTTGTTTCGCAACAGCTCAGCACTATTTTTTCACATTTAATTGATCATAAATTTGATGAAAACACATGTGCACCCACTAAAATAGAAAATAAAAGTAAATTTCGTATTAAAAAAACACCATACTTTGCTTTAGTAATTGTTACCCTAAACAAACTCTTCACTTTACCTTTATAGGCGACCCGCTCGCTCCCTGATCAAACCGGAGCACTGAATTACGCACACAGTGTCCTGAAAAAATCGCACTAAACACGTATAATTTTCCACAAAATGTAAATTCTGTCTCATAGCCTGGGGCCTTTCATTTCAGAATGAAATAGTGAGAAATTTGGAAATGTGCGTACCCTCCAAATGGGGTAAACCGAGCACATATTTTACACAGTTTCAGATTTTCACAATATCAATTCCAGGGCCACAGGGGTACAAATATCCTCTGAATATCCGAATAATTTGATCAAGGAAAAGCATGCTTGATTGACATATGAACATATTGCCCATGCTGGTGAAAAATGTTTTGCTCTGATATTTTCCATTGACTATGCGGCAAATATTTTTGCAGGTTTTAAAGCCACTGATCGGTGGATATTTTGGAATGAAATTGTGGAAAACTGCAATTTGAAAGTAGGAAATATTGAGACTCAAATACCCACAAATATCAAAACTTGTTCACCCTCAGAACGTTTGGTTATATGTCCTTTGACACCTCGGTTTCTATTTCTTCACTAGCGCTACTTTGTTAGCATTAGTAAAAAACGCGCTGAAGCTTCAGCTTAGTAACTATTGTGTAATTAAGAAGTGACTCGGCATAAGTTCTCGAGATACTTTGAAATGTGAATGATCACAAGCTAAAACCATGTATGATACTTATTTCAGGTAAGTCACAGCTATTAATTCGCATGTTAGAACTATAAATTATAACGTACCTCTAAGATTTCGGTGAACAAATATTCTGCTACGAGTTGATCACAGCTTTGAACAGTGATCGAATGACACTCGGGCTGAAAACAAGGCATAAATTGATAAATATTAAAAAATTTCACATCAAACTAGGCAGTTTTATTTTTTCGTGCATCAGGCCAATGACTGACAAACATTTTTGAAGCAAAATACTATACGTCTGATTCAAACTTATAGGGATTTGTAAGGAATAGTCATCAACCCGCCCTCCTGTCCACGACCATGCCTTTGACAAACTGTACAAGTGTTACAGAGAGCGGGAGGTTTTCTTTCGAAATCAGTGTTGCACAAGACCGAACACTAAGTAACAATGGTTTATATATGGATACAAAAACGATGTGGCAGAGTGCTGCAAGTTGGACTTAATTTTTGCCTCATCGACTGCTTCGTTCGACCAACTTCTATGGGCAGTCTAAAACATGTCATAAATATTTGCACTTACTCCTTCGGCAGTGCAAGTGCATGTGACGCATGGGGTTATGCGCTTCGTTTTGCCAAGGTTAATAACGCGATGATCGACGACGCAGAATTCTAAAAATATGAAATTTTTTGCGCAGTCGAAGTCGAATGACATTTTGCTTATCGAGAGTTGAACATGAATGCACAGGCTTTAAAGGCACCAAGAAATGGAACAACAAATAACTGACAATTCAAAAGGGGAAAGGATGACACTTGAATATTTAGTAAACGAAGGATGATCTTCTAATCTGATAATGCGAAGTATATTAATTTGATTTACAGGAAAGCCGCGTCATCCGCGGGTGCAGTACTCGAAAAATAATTTAAAATTAAAGTGAGGTGCATTATTTGAGAATTTTATCTTCCATGGAATTCGTGCTAAAGAGTCAGTTAATAGTATTGAAATTCAAGATTATTGTTGAAGAAATGAAATATTATGAAGATATAAAATTAGTACGTCTGTCGAGCCA
>NIUQ01001032.1:0-35921 GCA_002796945.1 Plectus sambesii | reverse complement strand
TTTGCAGGGATTGAAATGGGAAGCGGACAACTTTGAGTGTTTGGACAAATTGATCTGCGTGTTGTACTTGTCGTCTGATTATTCTGGTAAGTTATCGTTTGTATCTTTAGAATTATTGTTCTAAAACTGTTGTTATTATTGTAATTGCAATTTCGGAAAGTGGTTAGTTGTGATGGGCGCGTGACAGATTTTCCCGCGCATTTTGCAACTGACATATTATTGCGTTTTTATCATTTTTATTCCAATAGTTGTTGTAAAAAGTTTTGCAAAAGAGGTCCCTGCGCTCAAATCGGGGATAAATGTTGCTTTGTATTGTAATTTTAACTCTCATCTATATGTTTTATCTGAATTGCAGGACTTATTAATCATTAAATGCCGTGTCCAACCCTTTTCTAGGCTGTCTATGCTTTATCAAGCAAGCTTTAACGTTGAACGCCAACTACACTCGCGGTCTTGTTTTGAAAGAGACGATCATCAACGGCAATCCATATCTTCGTGAACAGACTAAGAAATGGTTTCCTGATCCAGACTTTGAAATAGCGCCGATGATAACGGATGAAGACAGGAGAAATGTCAGTGCAACTTTGGCATTCTTTCTATTCACCAAGTTACCATTATAGGTGTTTGCGAAGCTGCAGCCATTGCTGGATAGAAAACAGCGAGAGTTGACGTCGCTGTTGAGTACACCCTCCATACCGTACAAGCCACAGACTGCTCTATCGGGCTTTGAGTGGGTCCATTATTTGATTGTTCCATATGAAAATTCTTTTCTACAGCTGGTCCTCGTTTGGCACTTCGCTTTGTTTGGTGTACGATGAAATGGAGGACAATGGCATTGTAAGGCGTAATCGGCGAGAGGTTGCCGGGTTTTCTCGAAAAGAAACCTTTTTTCGTGTGTTGAGTTGTTTTTAAGGGCTGCTGCAATGAATCAGGCACGACATTTTACAATTAAATTGTCGCGTTTGTATTTTCGAAAAAATCCTGCTTGTATATTTCTTTTGTATCGAAAGTCATACTATCAACGCAGAAATGAACTCGATAAGAGGAGGCTTATTTTCGGGAAAAGCCGGTACATCCTTAAATGGAATGCGTGTCGATTCTGTTGCAGCCGTCAACGCGGTACGTCGACTTGTCTGATTGGCATAGCGCGGTGGAAGAGGAACTGAAAAGACGCGCCACAAAGGGTGTATCAACGGTAGAATCTCAAACTCCCGCCATCGGTAGGTTTCGGTTGATCCGTAGAAGCTTGGAAATGTTGTCAATTTTGCCTTGCAGACGAACAACCAACGCCGATGGACTCGTCGCCAATCGAGGAATGGTAGGTGTCAAGTGATGGAAATCGATGCAGATGCTGTCACGTGAGCATTTATTTAGTATCAACGATGCTAACAAGGCCATCGATGATTCGATTGCCGTCCGCGCGACCATCGACGCCTTAGTGGATGGCGTTGTGGAGGGTGAAGATATTTCTCAGCTCCTCGACGAGATAATTCAACAAGTGGAAGAGAATGTGAGTGCGCTTCAATAGGTTGGGGAGAAGTTGGGTTGTCAGGAGTTACGGTCGATTAGTGATTTCAAGGTACTCCTTACTCAATTCTCGCTGTCTGTTTCCGCAGTGACTGATCGGCCCTCTCCCTGCTTTCTCTCAATCCCCTTTTCTATTGTACAACCGCTCGTCTCGTTCATAAATTGTCGCCTTCTCAAACTATCACACGAACTTTGGCGGCCTTTTTAGGCGAAGCTGGTGAAAACGCCGTTGTCAACGGCAGCAAATACCGTCAAGCGTCATCGGAGGTCGGCGATGCGGCGCTTTCCGTCGATGGTGACGTCCGACTCGGATAGCGACGCGGCGAGCATCTACAAGCGCCGATCGTCGCGCCTCGTGCCCGGCTTCGCCATCGAGGACAACTTCTTGAACGCCGCCAAGCCCCTTCCCCTCTCAGATCTTCTCGAATCTTTCCTCCCCAAGAATCTCACTGCCGCGCGCGCCTCTCAACGGACGCCCAGCAAAGCGACGCTTCCTGCGAAAGATAATAATCCCCAAACGACTAATCATGGCATGGCGTCCGTTGTCGAAGAACTGCGAGAAGCTTCCGATGAACAGCTACTTAGGATAGCCGAAGTGCTGGCGGAATCGCGCGACACGAGTCTGGTGGATGTCATTAAACAATTCCTGCTGTCTCTGCGATTCGTCACCCTCACGCATCGCCTTCCGAACAGCCTGAAAGCCATCTACATCGACTGCTACGACCGATGGCGGCCGCACGTTCAGTTCAAGTCGCCGTTGGACGCTATCGAAGGCGCAGCGAATTTAGAGTCCGTTGTGGAACACGGCTGGCTGCATTTGACGGCCACGGAGGTGTGGATGTCGATGGAAAAGGGGCGAAGCGAGGCGCAGCGAATGCGCAAGGCGTTGGGCCGCGTGTCCTATCTGGCGCGGTTCGTGGAGGAGTTGGGGCATGAGTACTCGATCCGGGCGCACTGTTTGCTCGCCAGCGTCACCGGAGTGACAGTCGAAGACCAATTTTGTCACTTGAGCGCGGCTCAAGCGCTACTGCAGCAGAGCGCGTGTAAGCAACTCCTCGTTCCCAATGCGCCGCTGCAGTCGATTAGCGAAGCGGAGATCGACGGCCGTCTGCGCCGACTCGAACAAGCCACTATGTTGGCATCGGTTGGGCAGTTGTTCGACCAGGACAACTTTGAACGCGTCGCCACCCTGCTGACAGACAGCTGGGAGTCTGGCTGGTCGACGACGTCGCTCGATGCCCAAGCGATCAACTATGTTCTGCTCGTTTCTTCTCTCACGAAGTTGACCCGAGTGAGCGAAGGCGTCCATTGGGCGGCCAAGGCGCTCTCCGCGCTGCTTCATCTGCTCATCGATGCGCGCGACTTGGCGCTTCACTGGCGACAGACTGCAAAAGTAATTGATTGTCTCGACGCGATGTGCACTTCGGCCGACTTCGCGAAGACGACGGCGATCGACGAGGGAGACTTGCAGTCGCTGGCTTCGAGCCTCATTAAGCTGATCGTGATGCGGATAGACGCGAACGCGAGCTGCCCGCTGAGCGTCGTCAAGCCTTGGATAGTGTTGTACGCGATCGCGAGCCGCGCCGAGAAGGAAGAGCTGCGGAAAAGCGCTCTCTCGGAGCGGTACCGGTCAGTTGGCGGCAGCAAAGTGCAACTGGCGACGGACTCGTTGATGATTTTGCGAACGGCCCACTCGAAACTGGGCGAGCGAGGACAGTGTGTGGCTGACGGCGGCCGCTTGCTTCTGTTTTTGGTCGAGGAGTTGCGCACGGCGATGCAGGACCCCGTCCTGCACGACCTTATCTGCGCCAAGGACGCGCGCTTCAAGGCCATCAAGGACCACATGCTCAACGAAGCCGAGCAGTGCTTCTTCTGCTTGTACAAGTACGCTCACACTTTCTTGTTTTTAAAAGTAAGCCTCATTATAAACTTACGATTTCCCTTTGCAGATTTCCCAGCAAGAAGAAGCGTCACTTATTCGAGCACAAATGCTCCCCCTTGGAGTTGACGTGGAAGCGAGCTGGCCCGGTCTTCGAGTTCGTCTTGCCCGACAAGCACGAGATTCCCGCCTTCGACGACGTCATCACCAATCTGATCAGTTCGGACGCCGTCCAGCTGCTACAGCGCATGAGCAAACTCGTTCCAAAAGCTGATTGTCCAGGTAATGGTGACGTGATGATGATTCCATGCGAGCGGTGATGTAATGTATTTGAATTTAGACTCATCGTTGGAGCATTTTGATAATTATGTCGGCAATTTGAGCCGACTAGGCGAAGATTGGCCGACGCTGGACAGCGGCTCGGCGACGAGCGATCGGTGGATAGTGGGCGAGATGTACTACCTCATGGGCGACTACTGCTTCAAGACGGGCGACTTTGCACGCGCCATCGACTACTACCGTCGACATTTGATCGTCGCCGGTCGCTCAGACCATTCCTTCAACAGTTGGGGCGGATGCGCCCTCGCCGGCGCCGCTATCCTCGCCACATACTTGCAAGTAAGTGGCCACCATTGGGATACTATTAGACTAAAAATTATTGGGTGGTATTAAATTTAGCTTGATTGTGTGGTTCGACCGACCACCCAGTATTTCTACCCTTACAGTATCACTTAGTCAGACCGCTCAATCGCTCAAAGTAATTACCACCAATATTTCTAACCTTACAGTGTTTCGCCTGTGTTCATTTCGCCTGCTTTAGTTGAAATCGTACTTATGGAGGTATACTTTTGCATTGCATTCAGTAAGACTTGAGCTAAAGTAGGCGATATTAAAATCGCCCTATTTTCTGTCGAATGACGAATGTGGTTGTTGCAGCACAGTGACAGTTTTGCGACCACCTACTTGGAGATGAAGAAGCTAAGCACAGCGACTTTGTTCGCGTTCGAGACGGCGCTGTCGATCAACGCGTCCCATCGCATCCTCCATACAGAATACGCCGACGCCGCCTACCAACTCAGAGCTCATCTCGCCCGCGGACTGCGCACCGTAAGCCTATTCGCCCTTTTCTTTATTCACTTGACCGCTTCAGTTGGGTCTGGACGATTCTCGTCGAAATGAAATCAAACAGCGATGCTCCGCCTTGCTGGCTAACGCCAAAGAACATTTCCATTGCGCTTTACTTTTGATCGGCCAAGATGGCACCACTTCTGGCGGCAGCGAATCCTGGCTGTGTCGCTATTTCCTCGGCAAGATAGGAGAGAAGGAAGGCGCGTCGCCTAGCGAGGTTTGTCCTTTTTCGGTCATTTCATCGTAGTAAATCAGATCGTACGATATATCGTATAAATCCATTTTTCTTATCAATTTACTATTTGCTGCTCGTATCAGTCAAGATTCGATTATGTTTTTTGGCTAAAAAGTAGGATTTTGCCTCAGAAGGGAGCAGTCTTGAGAAACTAATCTTGGCCACAACGATGCGTGGTTCGTTAACTTACTAATGGAAAATTCTGCGAATATACCTGATCGTATCTGCGGGTGCCTTCGCCTTCGGCGCCGTTGGTATATTTTGACATTTAGGTGCTGAGCAACTATCACCGATCGGCAGTGTTGATGATGCGTGACGGCGCGCGTTATGCTGACCGCATAAACTACAAGCCAAAACGGTACGAATTGGAGTCGCTGGAGGTGCACTACCGCGTGCATGCCGCGGTCATCAAATGGCTGACGAAGCGCGAACAGTGGCCGCTCACTGACCTGCGTGTGATGCTTCGCTACCTCCACATGTTCGTCGAGCACGGCGTCAGTCGCCGAAAAGTCACCGAAAACGACAGGTACTTCGTTTTCTGATAAACTGCCCCTCTTCTAAACTATATAGAGGTCAATCAAATGAAATTGAACCACTCCTCCCTCCTCTTTACACGCGCCTTGGCTTATTTTTAATTATGGACCCTTACATCTTTCTTCATGTAGTCCTGCTCTTCACAACAAATGTATCTACACTTGTGTTATGTGTAACAAATTTTGAGGAATGCTGCATGGTACCGCTTTCACGAAGATCCTGAAGTCGTTGGAACCTTGGATTCAATCATGGACGAGCTGCCGGATGAGGCAGAGGGTGATGTGGAAGCGTGCGTATCGGACTTGGTGGAAAGGGTGGCTATCGAAGAGGAGCTCTTCGAAATGTGCATAGAGGGAATGAAGCTATGCATTCGTCGGTTCCAAAACCACTACTACAAAGCCTTCTATCGCCTGGCTCAGTGCTACTTTTCCGTCGACTGTGTACAGGTAATCGTCTAAAAACTCTCTCTTATGCCAAATAAAAAGTGTTTCCATTGAAGAATGTGAAGCGCGCGTCGCTCGTTCTCTTCGGCCCGATCTGTCGCAAAGAATTGGGGTTGTCAAGTGGACTGTTTCAATCAAGAAAGCCGACAAACTTTTTCGAGGTTTGCCGTGGAACGTTAAGCTTTGTTAATGATGTCCTTTTATTCAGAATCTTTGGCGCATACCGGTGGAGGAGATTGACCGCAACGGTTCTTTCCCAATGCACATGGCGCGCTGTTGCTGGTTGGCCATCGCTATCGCCAGCAAATTGGAAGACTACGCTGCTCTCATCGACATCGTCGTGCCCCTCAGTCGTAAACCTACTGATCCCAAACTGTAAGCTTTTCCCCAATAATTCGTTCATTTACGCCAAAATATTCTAGTCAGATGTCCTAGTTTCAAAGTAAAATATACTGATTTGTCCCAGAACAACTGTCTATATCGATATTCACGATCGATTCTGCTTTTTGTGCTTTGAATTCGTATCGTGAATGAACTTGATCGTTGCGGGACCACTTGCTCGATATTATGGATATCGGATCGAGAAATTGTTACTATATGAGCTAAACATCCAACTGCAACCGTTGCTTCAACTGAACATTATTATTTCAGACAGTACGTGTCGGAGCAGAACCGAAATAAGTTGTGCAACGCTGCATCGAGATGCGGATTGCGGGCGGCGCACCAATGGCTGAAACGATCTCGACCGGACAACAATCTCAAGCGGTTCTGCATCCAAGTATACCAGGCTGTGCGTTTGCTCGTCAAGAACAGAGCGCCCTTCGCTGACGCTTGGAATGACTTACTGCGCGCCGCTTTTAAACCGCTCATGTCGTCCCTCCCTGCAAATTCCACCAATTTGGATACACAAATCATGGAACAGTGCGAAGCGTGGATCGCTCAGTCCACGGAAAAAAAGGTCAGCTGAACTGGGAAGGGCTTTTATGAGCGAGGACATAGTTAATATTGCAGCGCGCAAATTCGTTGGCCCATCGCTTCGACTCGGCCGCGAAGCGCAGGCGAGTCGAAGAGATCGCGCCCACGTCGCAGCGGCAGCTGCAGAAGCAGCTGAAGCGGGCGCTGCCTTCCGACGATCACCACGGCGCGACGATGGTCTCGGTCGGTGCAGTTGATTCGTCGACCGTCGAAGAATCCCCAGCGAAAGTTGCTCGGGTGAACAGCGATCAATGTAAGTTTCATTGTATCGAAGCGTCTCTCAGCGACATGACCATGCGCTCTGCTTGTTTTAGCGAGAAACGGCCGTTTCTCCGTTGATGACCTTTTGACCGTCTCCTCTTCTCAAGATAGTCAACATTCGACCATTTCCGACAGTAATATTCCGGATGAGCCTGCTGATGACGCTTCTTTGTCCGCAGATATTCCTCGTTCAGCTGGCAGCTCTGATAAACCCATCTTTCTCGATGATTCTTTTTAATCGTGTTCGTTTTATGCAATGCACGCTTGGATCTCTCTATTCGAATCTACCCTTTTTCCTTATTAAACATAAATTATTGTATGTACTGTTGAAGCATATGATAACTGCGAAGAAGACCTGACTGATTAATGTAGCGTCAGTGTCACAGCGCATTCCGCGCGCGCGCATACATTACAGCTTCATCCAATTGTTGCTAAATCACATCGTTATGTTTCGGTAATTCATTGATAACAGCACCAAGCAAAAGATAAGGATACAGGTGGGCGCCACTTCTCAAAAGTTTTCGCGTGCTGTCTACCCTTTCTGTGTTAATTCGGCGTGAGGTTAGCGCTCCTCTGACTTATGGGTAACATTTTCGTTGCGCATTTTTATTCTCTACAAAATGCATTTGAGCTGATAAGATAGTTACCGATCGAGATGGTACTCTCCATGAAATGTTATGGTCTTAAGGTATCATACATTTTTAATAGCCTGTAGAATAAGAATTTGAAAGAGCATCCCGCATAGGGTTGCATTGATTTTCAAAAGAGGTATCTTCAGCATGACTTGTGGCTTCACGTATTAGTCTATGTAGCTAGTGTCGCAAACGAGCGAGCCACACGATCATGAAGAGGCGAGCCGATCGGACTCGACGAATCGGAGAGCTGCCAGCATTTTCTGCATGACGAAATCGTAAGCTGACTTCCTAAACCAAGTGAAGCGGTAAAGTAGAATCTAATGATGTCAAATCTAGCAAAAAAGCCAGCTCGTGAAAGTCGACGAAGCTCGCCTTCGATTGGTCGCTTTTTCTTAGAGCGACAGCTGATTGGTCGCCCCCGTTCGGAGCTACCGTTTATAAGCGAGCGCTCAGTCACTTCACGGCACTTCTGTTCCTACCCAACCGAATCGCCTTCGCTACTTCCCCATCCTTCTCTACCCTCCGTTTGCTCTCATCCCCGTTGCGTATGTTACCAATCTTACAACTGTATACTCCTTCCTTCTCACCTTTCTTGTGGTACGGTATATCGTCACGTTATATCATACCCATCTGTCCGACAAAAACCTCCTCTCTTACTTCTTTGTAGCACATCACACGATCATTACCTCCTCTACGCGTACACTAGTAAAGATATATCCCCTCAACTATGAGATATTAAACATTTTATAGGAAGATAACTTTTGTTTACAACCGATATTTTGAGGGCTTGAATCGTCTGGGAGAGGCGCATACCATCCATCCTGTCAGAATTAAATTACACATTCGCACGTGACCAAACGACATACTTCAGTATTGCGTCGGAAGTTGACGGTTCAAGTTAGTTCTAAAATGCAAAGGAGTACAGTATATCCATCATGTTTTGGAAAAGTGAAATTTCTCTCAGTTTCCTCAAGTACCTTCGAGCGCTCTTCTTTTTCAGTCAGACAGCCATCCGTGAGAAGGCAACGTGCATTGCTTTCAGCTCCTGATCGTGAGTATAGTCCGATGTATGCATAATGCATCACTGACGCTTGTGCATGCAAACCTGTCACTTGATCACGTTGTGTTCCGTTTTACTTGCTCTAATTTTGAAATAGCCTGATGTTTGAATCTCCAAATCAATTAAAATAAATCACCTCATAGAGCACGACATTGAAGTCAGAGGATAGCGAAAGGATTGACTGTGCATGTCATGCGATTCGATCCTTTTGCTTTGTTAATAACCTCCATCACCTGCTCACTATCTGACGCTCTCTGTTAAGCATCGCTGAGCTCTGCGTTGTGCAGTCGTCGTCAAATTTCAGGCAGTGATGTGGAAGGCTTGGGATTTACAATACCGGACCAATTCGGCGGAGACAGAATTTGGTCAAACAACGAAAAAGACGGCTTCCAAGATTACACGGAGAACGGAAACAACAGAGGGTGGCTCACAATCAAATCGGAGAATACATTCTGCAAAGGTTTTTGATTTTTAATGGCTTGATATTTTCGTTATGTGGTTCGTTTGATTGAGGACCTGATATGTTCTACGCTTATATAATGTTTTCTCAACTTAGCATGTGCTGAATCTCTCAGGCAGAGGAAGAGGTTTGCTGAAGGCGTCACAATCAAAAAAATTAATATTCCTTGCTGAATTTTTGCGCTGATAACGAGCCTTTGAACAATTTTAGTATATTGCTCCTTTCAATAACTGGAGAGGTCTTTCCAAAATGAGATATCCGGCGCATGGCACTGAATGAATGCTTTAGGCAATGATGGAGGAGCAACGAGTGAACAGTGATCGAGAAACAGTGATTCCTGAAAACATAGGCCCCGTTTTCAAACTAACCAAGAGACTGGCAGTCTGGCTAAATTTCGATGCCTCCAAAGTGGAAGATGAAAGAAAAGCAAGAAAATGGCTTGCAGGGCAAATTTTTTGGCTGATTATAAAAACTGTGTTTGGATATTTTATGGTACAATCGAGTATTGTGATTGTGTCGGATTACGCCCAAGGCACGACCTCGTCAGATGTTTCTACCATGTATAACACATCAATGGCTTTACCGAAATCGACTATTTGTTTACCGTTGACACCAAGCGAGCTCGACGATTACCAAACTCCAATATCCAACGAAACCATTTCAGAGGTATGTATACCGTCTGCCGAAAGTAAACCAGGAAGTGTCAATCCTCCTCGCGTTGTCTCACTTACTTGCAACTTTTAATTATGTCTGTCCAGTCCCCTCCCTACTAAAGGCATCTCAGGAAATCTCCTGAAATCTAAGTCGCAAAATAATATAGATAAAAAATCGGCGGGAAGGAGGGTTTAGCTATCAGGTCTTTTTAAGCAAGATTGGATTAACGAACTCCTATTAAGCATATAGTATTACTTTTTTAGCATTTGACAGCGACTTTTACCAAGGACGGACATTATCAAGAAGCCCTACGGATTCATTTTGATAAAATAAACAACAAGGGAGAGGCCCTCGATACTGATAAAATCTGGGCAAATCCTATCATCTTCTTAGCTTACACCTACTTGGCATTGATGGAAAGTTTTCAAAATCTTGCCTGCATGAAAAGCGAACAATTGAAACTATTTCAAAACCAAAATAATCAAAATAATTCGGAAAACTTGGCGCTAGCTTTGAATTATCTGGACGAGCGGCTTGATGCCTTGAACATCACCAGAGCAGATTTAAGAGAAAAAATTGGCAACGACATATCCTTTCTTTATGGACTCAATATTACCCTCTCGACAAATTCAACAGAAACGAAAATCAAGGTGCAGAGAGTGTCGCATGATGGTTTTGATAAAATTTGCTACCAAGTGGATTTCGATGACTATCCCTTTCTTTCCGTTGAGGATACTATCACTATAGAAGCTTCTCACGAATCGCTACCGTATCCTCGAAGTCAAACTACGACACAAGCGCTTCAAGTAAGCCATTTCAGCCAATAATTTAACTGATTTAATTTATTTATTAAACCTCATTTGACGCGAATATTCAAAAACACGATATCATCACGAAACCAAACCATTGAAGTTGTTTAGAAGCACAAATATCAATGAACGTTTGGAGCCGTTTTGCGATTATTTTCAAAATCAAATTTGCTTTACCCCACATCTGAGGTAAAGGAGTCATCCATTGCAGAAGACTCATCCCTGTGCTACTTAATAAAGATTGCGCTTAATGGCTCATGAGTTTAAACGTTGAGAAGGAAAATCTTTTTTGCGCATATCATGCAGAGCAAAATCTGTTCGACAGTCACTTGATCTGCAAGCATCTCAAATGCATCGATTTAATCAAAGTGGTATATTGAATAAGCTTTTAATTTATTATTTATCTGTTCGTCTCTTAAATAGATTTAAATGTAATATCATCTCACCTGCTTGTTTAAAGCTATGAGTAAAATTTGTGCGCCAGAATTCATAGGGTTACTCGGTACGCTTTTAAAATAACCGAAAAACTGCTTCAGATATTGGTTGGCTTCAATGCTAAAGAGCAGCTTGATGTTAATCTTGTTGACAACAATCAAGTGTTTTCTACCAAAGTAAATGAAGACCTTTTCTTGCCGATAAGAATTATCGCTGAGTATAAGGCACTGCCTGTTGTTAATGGAAAGATCCACTGCAGCGACCTTACTCCCGTTGATCGCTGTAAGACCGATTGTAGAAGCGAGCATATTCAAAAGTGGTGCAGATGTACGCCATTGACTACCATGCAAACATTGTCAATAAATGAGTGTAAATTTGCTCAACTTGCGACATGTAACATTACTACAGCGTTCGAATATCAAAGCATGGAAGAAATGCAACGATGTTTTGGTATGATACATTTCCATTTGAAAAAGAGGGGACTAAGATATTCTCAATAATTTTCTGTAACTTCTTAAACGTTTCTAATGTAACTCTGCAACATAGAAAAATTTTGTTTCTTTACACAGGCAAAGTAAATCAAACTGTTTGAGATTCAACCCTGAAAATAAGAACTTTATAGTTTTTAAAAAATGGTGTTTTGCTCCTCTTTCAAAGCAAGCTTTGGTTTAATCGTGATTCGAATAATGCAGCAAGACGCTGAAAATAGCGATAAAACAGATTTTTTGAACGCAGATTGTTAGAGCGTCAGCTCACGATTCGTCCGTTTATTTAAATACCCGCTTTGTTATAGCACGAATGCATTCTACCATACTGTATTATGTCGTTGTGCTATCGTTACCCTAAAATGTATTGACTCGGTCGTCTCGTCTCTGCCCTCTCTCTGTTCTGTTCTCTCGTATCTTGCCGATCTCGTCTGCTATATAAACCTAGTTAGTACGATCTACTCCCGCCTCGCTTCCTAAGAATACGTGGCATCTCACGCTACAACACAGATCATTTAAAATTTTGAGAGTAACTGTTCAAAAATATTTTCTTATCTTTTTCGAGAAACTTCATTTGAGCTCTTCAAACAGCCACTCTCAAAGCAATTCAATTAAGCTAAGATAATAATCCCTGGATTTACAGTAATTTTTGCATTCTTTATTGAACTGCACTGTATAATAATGCGCTATTTTCATTATTGAACAAATGCGTATACATGCATGCTAAATATTATGATAAAGTCGTTTTGTTATTCAGGAAACTGTTTTGAATCGTGCCAACACCGCAACTTTGACTTGTCTTATTCAACAAGAACGTATAACGCATCAAATCAAATGGTCATAACACTATTAATAGCAAGGTTTGATTATCCGGTATTTGAAGAAACTAGTGCATGGACATTCTCGTCGTTCATTGGAGCTTTTGGTGGAGTGGTGGGATTATGGCTCGGAATAAATATTTTGGACATTGTTCACCTTGTCACGAATTTCCTTTTTTTGCGATCTAATGGAAGTAGCAGCAAAGACAGCGAGAGAGGGACGACCACGAATGAGACACAGAAACAACAAAGGTCTGTTTGCTTTTCAAGAATAGTGGCTTATTCAGCAGAACAGTGTAGATACGAGTGGCTTCATTTATTGGATATTCTATGTAAATATTTTTAATCGAGAGCCATTCATCGGTCATATTGTTAAATCCAAAGCTGTACAGGGAGAAGTTAGGATGCGCAAAGGCGCATTTTGGCACATTTGCTCCCTTGAAAAAAGCATTTCTTAGAGCGCATCATTTCTCATGCTGTATTGCTTTTACAAAAAATAAAAAAAAGATACCTCTTGGAAAAAATCTCTACTTCAACAGCCGCAGCCTCCTCGCTCGTACCCTCTTCCCGAAAGCGACGGCTAGTAACTGTCGATTCACCTACAATTTTTCCCGCTATCCCATCCATATCGTTTCTTTTTCCAGATAATAATAGCAAGTTAATTTCTCATTTTTTGCAGTTACACAATAGTGAGTTGTCATCTCTTTGAAAATAATCGGTTGGATCAAGCCGCAGTGAATCTTAATGAACAATGTTTTCAGTTGGTCACCTGATTAGCATCTACGTTCGGCGAAATCTTAACTAATTTTTTACATCAGACTAGTCCCAGTTGGCCTTAATGAAATTTTCAGCCTACAAACCTTTCAGTCGATACCCATGATGGTCAGTCTGTATGCGTCCCTTTGATACCAAAACATGCTTGAAGCTTTGTGACCATGACTATATCTACAGCTGTTGCGGCTCTGCCCCCTGCAATTTAATTATTCGTTTCTTGCGAAATGATAATTATATTTAACAAAGATAAAAAATTCTCCATATTATAGAAGTGCATTTACCATCGGCCGGCGCACAAAGGCTATGTTGATTTTTTGGGGAATAAATGCTGATGAAACCAAGAATAAAACTACAGCTGCCAAGTTTATTACTGGGAAAACAACTTGGACAATATCTGCTGTAGCATTAACAGTGGTAACTATTGTACTATCAGTCAACACCTTTACAGACTATCTGAACCAATCAAAAGTCACAGATTTGAGAATGATATATAGCAAAAACTTGTCACTTCCAAATTCCACTATTTGTCTCCCTCTATTTTTTGGAGAACTCAATGATAAGAATACCTTGTCAAATTCTTCGCTAAACGAGGATTTAACTACTTATTTGAACAGTTTTACTGCAAAAGAAGAGCTATTAACTGATCGAAATACAAGTGACTGGTCAAACATTTTAATCTACGTTGCACATGCATATTTTATCTCCATGACAGAATTCGAAACAATGCTGCAAAGGAGCGATATAGCAAAAGACTCTGATCTATTATCGGCAATGAAAACTTTTGAAATGAAAATGACTGCACTAAATGCTAGCATGAATGAAATTCAAAACAAATGGGGCAATAACGTCATGGATAAATGCGATTTCCTAATGAGAGCGTATCATCCATTCAGGTTTATTGACTTCACGCGCGTGACATTCGTCAATACCAAAAAAATCTGCTACGAGATTCCACTACAAACCATCCCACTTACTACTGTATGCAACCGCAACTATTCAATCGTTTACCAAAGTTGTGCAGGAACTCGTAGTAACCTCAGAGTAAAAACAGAAAACAAAAGAGGGGAAGTCTTGGTTAATTTCCCTTCGGCTTTTCATCTTAAAGGCCAATTCACGGCTCCAGCCAAATTAAAAAATCAGTATTATGCCTGAATTGATAAAAATCTGAAAAAAATTTGGAATAAGAAACGATATTGAGCAGCTGCTTCGACTCCCACAATTTTGAGGAATTCGAAGAGTTGGAGACCAAAGTTGTATCTCTTTCTTACGGACAAAAGTCATTGAACAGCGCTCGAATTTCGATCCAAGTATTCTCCACTTAACTCTGACATTTAGTATGAAAAGCGAATCTTTGCGCCTGAAACGATAGGACGAAATTATTTTACATTTATATATTTCCATAATTCAATTCAGACTCCTGTTTATCAATCGACCGAAACCTTCGGTCCTCCGATCATTGTGCGATAACATACGAAGCTATGCTATAAGGCGCAATGCAACATACAAGTATTTCTAGCAGTTGCATACAGAGTTGAAAATTCAGACAGACTTTATTGATGTATCAGTTAGTTATCACTACCTGCCCAACCCCTTTGAATTTGGAGCATATCGCGGCAATGTTACAATTGATTTACTCAACCGACGGCATATTGACAAGCAGCAGATTGCGGATTCTTTCATTATTCACGATTTTACTTGCGAACAACGTATTCTTACTGAAATAAATCTCGTCTACTCAACCTTATCGACTGATGAAACGCCATGCAGCGAGGAATATACGTTAGACGAGTGTCAGACACAATGTCAAATACAATTTATAAAGGTAAGCCGTTGTGCGAGCACGAGATCATTCATCAGTATTTGAGAGGAAACTTTTAATTAATTAATTAGATTTAATGTAACATGTGTTTAATGTTCAAGATTGCTTCCCTAAATTCTTTAGTATTTAAAATTTTTTTTTAAATGTGGAAAAATCAATTTTGATTAATTAAAAATACCAACAAGTCGATTAAGCAAGTTAACACGTAAACGCACGGCATGACGCTATCTTAACATATTTAAAGCATTCAAACGTCAACTAGTGTTGGCATTTATCTCTATTTGCTATGCATAATTCGATGCTCTAATATTTTTCAGGAGCTCTGCAATTGTACGCCCATATTTTGGGCCACGAATCTCACAATACCACAAGAATATAACTTTTGCACTTTACAACGGTATACGTCGTGCCTCAGTAGCGGTGAACTGACACAATTTTTTTTTCAAAATTGCGTTGGACAGTGTATTGATAAATGTGAGAAGTGGAGTTATAAGTTTACAAAAAAATGCGAAGGCCAATCGAGATCATCATCCAGTAGATTTTATCTAGCATTCAAAGACACGAATTATCCTTTCATTGAGGAACAATTGAAATGGACGCTTGAAACACTACTTGGAGAAGTGAGTGGCATTTATTCAATCAGTTAATCAAGAATTCTCTCATTTGCAATTACATTTAATTAATGCTTTGCCAGTACAAAAGATAGGATTGCTGATTAACTGATTGATATTAGTTGGGCGGCATTATTGGATTTTTGGTGGGATACAGTTTCTACTTCATCATTCAATATTTACTGTTCATGACTATCCATTTCGGTGCCTATATTCTATCAAAAGTGAAAAAGATTATTGCAACAGAAACAACATCAGTTATCGAACTGCGCCCACAACCTCAGGCACACCAACAAATAACATCATTCAAACTCAAACAGAACGGCACAAAAATAACATCCGTCATTCTTAAGTTAAACAGTGTGTTCGAAATCGATAGGTTTTGGTCGGCAGAAGATAATATATTATCAATCAGGAAAATTTTGTTGACAACAACAATGATCAGCATGTTTACCTTGTTTAGTTATTTAACTGCGGTCATGGGCATTAATCTCATTCAAGAATATCGAGAAGAGAACACTATCTCAGCCATGAAATTGCAGTTTAACAAATCAATAACTTTACCCATTTCAACCGTGTGTATAGATATAGATCCACTGGACATGGAAACTGGTGTCCTGGTATGGGACTATTATTATGATTATGATCCAATAGTAGCAGATATGGATTCGCTAGAGCTGGCAAATTTTTCTGTTCATCGACTTGAAGCGTTCTTCAGTCAAACTAACTTCACAAAAGATTCCTTTTTGCAAGAAAAGCGTTGGACGAACATTACTGTTTTCTATGTGTATTATTATTTTGCAGAGCTCAATATTTGGGAACGTAGTTACTTGATGAACGCTGACGGTGTTACAAAGGATATGAACTTTCTTGGTTTAACCGATGGGTTGCACTTTATTGAGAAGCAAATGCAAAGCCTCAATATATCCATAGGTCAGTTTTGTTTGCTTTATTCAGTGATTATTTATTTTTTTAAAGATCATTATTAAAGATTTAGCATAACTTTGTTGAAGGTTTAGGTTAAAAATAAAAAACCTCATATAAGCTCCCAGTCTACTTCCTGTCATCTGTAACAACAATAGTAATGCGTCTAGCAGTGTGCGTCAAACTGCACTTACGTACGTTCTATGCCTGAAGCATTTTTTCAAAAAATTTTGAACCAGTAGGAGTCCTTTTTTTGATTTTTTAGGTATCCTGTACATAGTCATAAGCAAACGTGACTATTAACAAATTATATAAGTGTGCGGCTCTTGAGATAACTTTAAAAAACAAGTGATCGGAACAAAATTTTGATATATGCATAAACTGACGTAGAGGAACGCAATATGAATAATTTTCACTACTTTGTATTGTTCTTAATGATTTTAGCAAGGTCATAAATGATTTTAACGTTGCTGAAGCCAAATAACAAAATAGTATATGGCAACGGCTCTAGTATTTTTCTCTCATGACAAGAGCTGCATGACTGAATTGCTCGATCATGCATATTTACGCTGTTACCCGATCAGCAACGATGATATGCTGGAAAACAAATTAGTCGTTTTCATTTTAAAAGCAATGAGTTTCTTTCGCACATATTATTGTGGCTGGTGGAGTAACTGTGTAAATATGCGTGATCGAGATGTATCAACACAACTAATACTGCTTGTAGATGAGCTACGGCAGGCGTTTGGACGACAGTTTGCTCGCATTAATTCTCTTAGTGCACTGCAAATTAGTTCAGCGACGGATTACAACGGCTGTTCTGTTACGAATCGAACAGAAATTCCAATACATTATGTCTCGAGCATTAGCAAATATCAAATCTGCTATCAGGACAGTGTCAATTATGTCGCAAAGCTAACGGCGCATCAAACGCCATAAGACAGAAATGGCATGATTAAAATCTCAATCTGAATGATAAGTTATTGAGAATGGATCTTCATTGTCCCAGACCTATCAACTGGTGATCTTCGGCAGGAAATAGGGTTGGGTCGCAAAAGATTCTGCCAGTAAATCCGGTTTAGGACTTTTTTTGAGTAATATTTACAAAAACAGCATTTTAAAAAAGCTCAAACATGCGACTTTTGCTTTTAAGATATTTTTGTAAAAACAGTTTTTTAATTAATTCTCCAGACACAATTTAAAATCTTTATTTCTAGCCAAAATTGAATAGCTGAAGTATGAAATTTACCTTACTGTAATTGAAACATTCAAATGAAGCTTGCTTTTTAAACCGACTTTTGGAGTAATGAAAAGTTAGTGACGACGTTTTACTCTGTAGTAAAGAAAAGTTGTTTGAGAAATTCAAGAATTTTAGATTTCTTCTGATCATAATTGACACTGTATTAGGCGCGATTCGATTTATTTCCATTTTACGACCCTCAGCAATCGATTCTCATTACGGCACGAGCGCCGTGGTACCCCTATACGGAAGACAGTGACCGATATATTCGCGTCGATTTCTCAAATGGAAATATGACAGGTATCGAAACAAATATCGCATTTAACGATTATGACACAAATACGGTGAATATCGTCACTAACTTCGTTACAAAGAGCTTAAGTGTGGTTAGTGTTGATGCGGAATACATCGCGCTACCAAATGAAAATGGAAAATGCTCAGAAAACAGCACCTTTGAACACTGTGTGGCGAAATGTCAAGTGGATTTCATTCGAACCAACTGTAACTGCACGCCAACAGCCTGGTCTACTTATTCAGAATATACTACAGCTTCTGATACTTTTCCCATATGCAAATTAAGGTAGTGACATTGATAAGAATACACCATTTCTTTTTGTTATTTAAAACTGGTAGAGACTATTATCACATGTTTAAGTTTCACTTTTATCTTATAATTTTAAAAGTTTAGAGAAGAAATTCTTTCTTCTTAAAAAATTAATTCTCGATCTGGTCCCAATTATTTACACCCTCTGAATTTTTGAAGATCGACATATTTTTAGCGCAACTAATAAGTGAATTTACTTTATTCACGCAACACAATAAGTGACAATATTTAATCCTCCCAGAGCGAAATTATGCTCAATCACACATTTTCTATACTTATTCAATTAGAGTTATAATTTTTCCTGTTTTTGGAAAGAGGGATGTTAATGGAATCAAATATTTTTTTTGGCGTATAATCGATGCATTATTCCATAGTTTTATTTGAACTAGAACTAGAATAGTTTTGACAATAGTTGGGTCGCAAAAAGGTCCCATAAAAAGATATTGAGATAGCAAAACAGATATAAAGGGCGTACCGGAGATATCGTGAGGTCAAAAATATTGGCGCAACCCCCGGCTGCCAACGGCTAACTATGTCTGGTAGAAGCTTCTCTCTTTTGTTGAAATTCTTTCTCCTTACTGCTTTTCATTTTCAAAATCAAGAAAAGGCTGCTTATTGGGACAAGTTTGAAGTATATATTTCAGTGGCTTAGGCGACTGCAGAGACTACTCCTGGAGCGCAGCAAACGACGCAGTTTATGAATGTAAAATAACTTGTCCAAGTTTGTGCAAGCGTTTGAGTTTTCGAACATTCACAACAGAAGAAGAAACAACAGTGAAACGCAACACAAGTATTGAGATCAAAGTTGCCACGTATGACTACGTTGTGTTTGAGGTAAATTCTCGTATTCTGCAAAAGTAACATACGCCGCATAATAAATGTAACTTCTTTAAATTTACAACGATTTTTAAGGCCATTCTCACACGCAAACGAAGTTTTTTTTGGTATTTCACCGATTTTCTTAAGCGTCTAAATATCAAAACACCAGTGTTTCATCACAAAAAATATCGCTTTACTCTTCCTTGAGCCCCATTTATACAAAATGAACATCAAATCAAAGGAACTATTAGCATAATTGATTGATAACTGGTGATATTATTAATTCTATCCATCACTGCATTATTAAGGGATAAGCCGAGTTTGTGTTTGTTCATACTTTTGAGGTTCGCACGCAGAGGTGTCTCAAGCCGTTAGCCGGTATGTAGATGTTGTTGGCAGAAAAATAATTGTAAAACCTTTTTCAACTTTGACCTTTTAACGGTAGACGTGGCGATTGATGCGGTTAATAGGGTTATGATCTTAGTATGTGTGAATTTTCAGAGCGACGCTAAAGGCCGAACTATCACAGGCTCACTGCCTTATTAATGATATTTAATCTTTACTTTAGGGTTAGGCTTTGGGTTATTTTTCAGCTGAGTCGAAGCCTAAGGCGTGAGGCAGGGTGAAGTCAAAACATCCAAAAGGATAGCGAGTATGCGGTGCTTGGGTCGGATTGGTACTCTTCTCCGATTTGGGATCCCTGTTTTCAAGTGCACCGTCTGTGGGTTACAGAAAGGGAACTTCCTTATTAATCCGTCAAAATTTTACAAGTCTTCAAGCGATTTGCTATTATTTATTGTTTCAGGAACAATTGGTATGGACTTTTGATCGAATCACTGCGGCAATTGGCGGTGTGATTGGTTTCTATTTAGGATGGGACATCATGATCATCACGGAATTTTTTGTCAATATAATGTCTAAAGTAGCGCAAGCAGTTTTTCGCTTAGTACTGTCGAAGAATGATCAATAAGAGTTATTAAATTTAATTACATGTACTACGTGCACTTATATTTCCTTCAATCTTTCAAGTATCTTGTCTCATGTTGAGATTATTAACGTTTTACACTAACTATATTATTTCGTTTGCTGTGAAGAAAAAATATCACGGATTGCAGTTCTGATATTCACCGCATAGTATTGATGGATAAAAATGTGACGCGACCGAAAACTAGTTCTACAGAGTGGTCCAGAACAAGCTTAACACCCCTTCAAACATTTGATTACGATGATAAAATTCGATGAAATTTTTTATGTAAGTACCTTAACATAAAACCCAACTCTGGACAAAGTCTCAACACCAGAGAATCACTTTCAGTTCTATGATATCAGCTGATATGATCAAAATAACCACCAACAACGGCGATACACAAACGCGCACGATCTGCCACAGGATGGCAGACATTTTGGCAAAATTCCTCATCAAAATGAACAAAACCATAAATATTCGCTTCTTCTAACATTTTACGGTCAAACACGTTAGAAACCAGGGGGTTCGAGCAAGAACTGAGAAAACACCTTCACGTTTTCTTTTTTGTGTGGGATGAGCAATTGCCGTAGGTGGATTTGATTTCGGCCACTTTTAACGAAATTTCGCGATTACGTAAAAATTATTACGTAAATTACGAAACAACCTAATGTTATTTCGTTTGTTGGTGAAAAAATTTATCTAGCTCTCATTCACAAATTGTGTTGATAATTATGGAACAGCATCAACGAAGAATTTACGACGCTGAAACTGCCTCAAAATCAAAGAGCAGATGCGATTTTGAACGCAGTTCAGTTACTAGGCATTGAGATATTAGTTTCTTCTGCATGAACGCAGTTCACTTACAAGACATTGAGATATTGGTTTCTTCTGCATGAACGCATGCATTCATGGCTTCGCTTGACTCAATTATATCTCGCAAAGCAATATTGCCACATTAATTTCCTTGCGCAGCTTTGAATGTCTAAGGAGACATCAGATTGAAATCCTGCTTCAGTCATTACAAATTTGTCCAATTATTGCTAAATCACATCGTTATGTTTCTGTCATTCGTTGATAGAAACATCGAGTAAAAAATAAGGATACGGTAGGGCGCCACTTCTTTAAATGTTTCCGCTTGCTATCTACCCTTACTGTGTTAATTTGGCGTGAGGTTTGTTAGCGCTCCTCTGACTTATAGGTAACGTTTTCGTTGCGCCATTTCATTCTCTACAATATGCATTTGATCTGATAAGAGAGGTACCGATCGAGATGGTGCTCTCCATGAAATGTTATGGTCTAAAGGTGTCATACAGTCATAAATGGCCTGTCGAACAAGAATTTGAAAGAGCATCCCGCATTGAGTTGTATTGATTTTCGAAAGAACTGTCTTCAGCATGACTTGTGCCTTCAAGTATTAGTCTATGTAGCTAGTGTCACAATCCAGCGAGCCACTCGATTATGAAGAGGCGAGCCGATCGGACTCGACGAATCGGAGAGATGCCAGCATTCTCTGCATGACGATATCGTCAGCTGACTTCTTAAATCAAGCGAAGCGGTAAAGTAGAATCTAATGATGTCAAATCTAGCAAAAAAGCCAGCTCGTGAAAGTCGACAAAGCTCGCCTTCGATTGGTCGCTTTCTCTTGGTCGATTGGTCGCCCCCGTTCGGAGCTACCGTTTATAAGCGAGCGCTAAGTCGCTTCACGGCACTTCTACTCCTACTCAGCCAGATCGTCTGCGACACTTTCTCATCCTTCTCAACCGTTCATTTGCTGTCATCCCTATTGCAAATACTACCAATCTAACGCCTGTTTACTTTAATCCCCTATCTTGTTGAAATATCCCCTCATCGAAAGTGTTAGAATCCTGACACTAAGTGTGGCTGACTATAGAGAGCGAGACGTATTATGGAGAGGTGTGTACTTCTCCGAGATGTTAGGCATTCTTGAGGAAAAGGACTTTTTGTTAACAGCCGATGTATTGAGGCGTTGAGTCGTCTGCGGGGAGTGCCTAACCTCGATCCAGTCAGGAAAAAGTTCATCTTATCCATCTTGTTTTGGAAAAGTGATATTTCTCTGAAGTTCCTCAGGTACCTTCGAGCGCTTTTCTTCAGTCACACAGCCATCTGTGAGAAGACAACGTGCATTGCTTTCAGTTCCTGATCGTGAGTATAGCCAGATGTGCGCATAGTGCATCACTGACGCTCGTGAATGTGAACCTGTCACTTGATCACATTGAGTTCCGATTTACTTGCTCTAATTTTCAAATAGTCTGATGTTTGAATCTCCAAATCTTAAAAAATCTGAATTTGAATCTTAAAATAGTTAATCTCACATAGCACGACATAAAAATCAGTTCATAGTGAGAGTGAGACAGATAGGGTGAGCCGAATGTCTTATCAAAAGCTATAACAAGCGAGTGCTCCTTCAGGTGATCTAATAGCTCGCCTCACGGTGATTGGTATTAGGTTTTGCTCTAAAAGTAATTGCGTCTGACCGCAATCAATCGTTAGCATTTGATGTGTCCTCCGATGACTTTAGAAGATTAACTGTTTTGCCTTCGCTCCGCGATCTATGCTTAATGACAAATCTATCGCGATTTCGCGACAACAGCGAATGTCATGCGATTCGATCCTTTTGCTTTGTTAATAACCTCCATCACCTGCTCGCTATCTGACGCTCTCTGTTAAGCATCGCTGAGCTCTGCGTTGTACAGTCGTCATCGAAGTTCAGGCAGTGGTTTGGAAAGCTTGGGACGTCCAATACCGGACAAAATCGGCGGAGACAGAATTTGGTCAAACTACGAAAAATACGGCTCCCAAGATTGCACGGAGGATGGAAACGTCGAAGGGTAGCGCGCTATCAAATCGGAGAATACGTTCTGTAAAGGTTTTTTGATTTTCATTGGCTTGATAATTTATCGCTGTGGTTCATTGATTTTATACGATATGCGTAGGCAAATACCTGTGACTGGGGAGTGTTGGAGTAAGCCATCTCACGAGCGTAGCTTCAGGTTACAAGACTCGTGCGTCATATTGTTTCCTGTTATTTTCTATTAAGTACATTTTAAAGAAACCGTAAACATTTAGGTTTAACCACAGAAGCTATAATGTTTTGGGATGGCTTTTTGGCCGATAGAAAATGGGAGAGATATTGGGCCGGTTTCACATCGCGTACTTTAACTAAAGTCGGACTTTACGCAATGATAAAGTATAGGCCTTAAGTACGACTTTAGCTAAAGTTCGCGATTTGAAACCGGCCCATTAAAAGCAAAGAGGAACTCACAATCAAATAGACACCCCAACGCAAAGTTAGAGGAGAACCAAGGATGTTTTACGATTAGAAATTGTACTCTGAATCTCGCGCGCTCAAAATAGATCAACTGAGGGAAATGATTTGCAGAAGGCATCGCAATCAAAAAGTTAACATTTCTTGCCGACTTTTTGCCGCTGATAACGAGCCTTTGAACAATTTTCGTGTATTGCTCCTTCAATAATTGGAAAGATATTTCCAAAATGAGATATCCGGCGCATCGCACTAAACGAACGTTTCAGGCAACGATGGAGGAGCGACGAGTGAACTCAAGTCGAGAAACAGTTATTCCTGGAAGCACAGGTCCTGTTTTCAAACCAACTAAAAGACTGGCTATCTGGCTGAATTTCGATGCCTCCAAAGTGGAAGATGAAAGAAAAGCGAGGAAATGGCTAGCAGAGCAAATCTTTTGGGTGATATTAAAAATTGTTTGTGGTTATTTTACGATACATTCGAGCATTACGTTTGTGTCGGATTACGCCCAAGGCACGACCTCGTCAGGTGTTTCTACCATGTATAACACATCAATGGCTTTACCGAAATCGACCATTTGCTTACCGTTGGTGCCAAGCGAGCTCGACGATTACCAGAGTTCAGTATCGAATGAAACCATTTCAGAGGTGCGTATACTGTCTGCCAAAAATAAACCAGTAAGTGCCAATCCTTCTCGCGTTGTCTCAATTACTTGCAACTTTCAATAATTATTGTTCAGGGGCGTATTTCATAAAGCAATTGCGATTGCGAATTGCGATTGCCAATTGCATTAGCAACGATATATTGCTGTTGTCAGTTTCACCGTGGCCGGAACTTACACCCCACCAACTGTCAAAATACAGTAAATTATTTTTACACCCCACTGTGTTGATTTGGTAACGCACAATTTGTGAACACAGTGGGGTGTAATAATAATTTACTGTTTTTAGACGCTTGGTGGGGTGTAAGTTCCGTGCACCCAGTTTCACAAATCAATTGAGAATGCCGTGTGACCAAGTTATCCGAACATACCGTAACGGCACGCCGCAACGCAGTTAAGATATCGTATACCACTGTGGTCCGGTTATACGAACAACGTTCGAGTTAAATGTTATATTTTACAAGGACACAAAGTGTCTAAAGGAAAAATATTATTGTATAAGCCACGAGTCATCATTTAGCACTGATCTCGGGACGACCAAAGTAACTGTTGTTCGAGAAGTAGCCCTGCTCGAACGACCTTTACGACTTTCCTGTGGCGGTGGCCGTGGGAGCAGACTCATCGCATTAGAATCGAAATAGTGTAAAAGCACCAACCACTTTATCTTAGGCACACAGATAGTGTTACCAAATTAATACAAAACCAACTTATCATAAGTTGGCCTAAAATAAAACATAAAAGCAGTAACTCGACCGTTTTGGTCGAGTCTCCGAATAATAATTATTGAAGATTAAGGTGAGAGGTAAGACAAAAAGAGATGTGAGGAGTACCTTCTTAAAGTTGAGCAATGCGACGTCGTAAAACAGGCTCATGTTGCACAATACGTAGCACTCGCTCGAAACCTTAGCCAGCTAATTGTTGTGCGTGGGTGTTCAGCGTTAACTATTCATCTATTATCTATTGGGTGGGTTTCACATCGCGTACTTTAGCTAAAGTCGGACTTTAGGCCTATCCTTTATCATTGCATAAAGTCCGACTTTAGTTAAAGTACGCGATGTGAAACCCACCCATTGACTATTGGTAACAAAATCTAAACATCTCTCGATCTCATTCTCTTGTTTTGAATGCAAAACGTCAACAGTCAATGAAACGCAAATCAATTACTGTTTTCTTAATTAATAATAATCGCAGTTCATAATACAAAATATCTTTCGAACTCCTTTTAAACATATAGTATTACTTTTTTAGCATTTGACAGCGACTTTTACCAAGGACGAACATTATCAAGAAGCCCTTCGCATTCATTTTGATAAAATAAATGAAAAGGCAGAAGCGCTCGATACTGAAAAAATCTGGGGAAATCCAATGATTTTCTTAGCTTACACCTACTTGGCATTGATGGAAAGTTTTCAAAACCTTGCTTGCATGAAAAGCGAACAATTAAAACTGTTTCAAGACGACAATATTCAAAACAATTCGGAAAACATAGCGGTGGCTTTGAATTTTCTTGACGAGCGGCTTGATGCCTTGAACATCACCAAAGCGGATTTAAGAGAAAAAATTGGCAACGACATATCATTTCTTTATGGACTCAATATTACCCTCTCGAAAAATTCGACAGAAACGAAAATCAAGCCGCAGAGAGTGTCGCATGTTGGCTTTGATAAAATCTGCTATCAAGTGGATTTCCATAACTATCCCTTTCTTTCCGCTGAGGATACTGTCACTATAAAGGCTTGTCACGCCTCGCTACCGTATGCTCGAAATGATACTATGGCACACACCCTTCAGGTAAGCTTTTTCTGATGATTTTTTACTGATTAACTTAATTATTGAATCTAATACAAGTTCAAAAACACGGAATCATCATCACAGAATTGCAGTTTTGTCGTTCTTCACAAGCATTCTACAGTAGTTCATGTTTTCAGTCTTTTAACGAGTATTTTCGGTTTCAGCATGTGCTGTATTCACGGATTGAGATGAAGGAGTCAGTCATAGCAAACGACTCATTCCTGTGCTGTATAATAAAAGTTTGCATTTACTGTCAAAATAGTTCAAACGTTGCGAAAGCAAATCTTTTTTGCGCGTATCATGCAAAGCAAAATCTTTTCGACAGTCAATTGATCTGCAAGCATCTCAAATGCATCGATTTAATCAAAGTGATATATTGAATAAGCTTTTAATTAATTATTTATCTGTTCGTCTCTTAAATAGATTTAAATGTAATATCATCTCACCTGCTTGTTTAAAGTTCTGGGTAAATAGTTTTGCGCCAGAATTCATAGGGTATCCTCTACGTTTTTAAAATAACCGAAAAAATGCTTCAGTTATTGGTTGGCTTCAATGCCAAAGAACAGCTTGATGTTAATCTTGTTGACAACAATCAAGTATTTTCTACCAAAGTAAATGAAGACCTTTTCTTGCCGATAAGAATTATCGCTGACTATAAGGCACTGCCTGTTGTTAATGGAAAGACCCGCTGCAGCGACCTTACTCCCGTTGATCTTTGTAAAGCTGATTGTCGAAGCGAGCAGATTCAAAAGTGGTGCAAATGTACGCCATTGACTACCACGCAAACATTGTCAACGACAGAGTGTACATTTGCCCAGTATGAGACATGTAACATTACTACAGCTTTCAAGTATCAAAATATGGAAGAAATGCAACGATGTTTCGGTACGGTACAGTTTCAATTTAGGGAGAAGGAACCAGATAATTCTCACGAGTTTCAAATAACTTCTCAAGAACGTTTCCAGTAATACTCTGCAATATACAAAATTTTCGTTTCTTTACATAGTAAAAATAGATCGGACTGTTTGAGATTCAGTCCTGAAACAAAGAACTTTATAATTTTTAAAAATGGTGACTTTGCTTCTCTTTCAAGTCAAGCATTGATACGAACGTAAGTCGACTAACGCACTAAAGCGCTGAAAAATTACGACTAAACAGGGGTCTCTTTCAGGCGCACATCTCTTGAAATTTCGAGAGTGACTGTTTGAGCACATTCTTTTCTCTCCTTCAAGAGGTTATTTGAGCTCCTCTTCAAACAGTCGCTCTCAAAAGTTTTCAGATGAGCTCTTGTTAAAATTCCTTCTTCTAAAGTTAATTTTTGAGCTCTATATAACTGCGCTCTATAAAAATAATAAGCTATTTTTATTACTGAATAAATGCGTATACATGCATGCAAAATATTATGATAAATTCACTTTGTTATACAGGAAATTGTTTTGAATCGTGCCAACGTCGCAACTTTGATTTGACGCATTCAACAAGAACGTCTAACGCATCAAATCAAGCGGTAATAACGTTAGTAATGGCAAGTTTTGATTATCCGGTTTTCGAAGAGGCTAGTGCGTGGACATATTCATCTTTCATGGGAGCTTTTGGCGGAGTTGTGGGATTATGGCTCGGAATAAATATTTTGGACATTGTTCACCTTGTCACGAAGTTCCTTTTTTTGCGATCCAATCAAAGCAGCAGCAAAGAGAGTGAGAGGGAGACGATTGCAAATGACACACAAAAACAACAAAGGTCTGTTTGCTTTTCACGAACAGTAGCTCATTCAGCGAAACAGTTTAGATACGAGTGGCTTCAGTTGTTGGGGATGTATACGTTCTCGTAATCAAGAGTCATTCCTTTATTAAACTGTTAAACTCATAACTGTACAGGAAGCTAAGCTGCACCAGGGCGTGTTTTACGGCATGCGCTGCCTCGGTAGATAGTGTTTCTTAAAGCGTAGCATTTTTAATGCTGTGTTCCCACTGGAAAAAATGTCTCTCTCCGTTGGACTCTGGCGCCACTTTGGTAGTAGGGATGCAATGATTGCGGTTCCGAAAGTATAAAAATCGTCAGATACTCGTATATACGTTATTTCGAGTTCAAATCCCGAATTTTATTCTTCAAACCGAAATCGCATATGTATTAACAGAAATTCGACGTTTGTAAAAACAAATTCATTAGTTTCGAATTCAATTCTGATTGTCAGTCTTTAACTGTCTCAAATCTGAGTTCAGGTGATTTGCTCATTTTGGGTAAAATATTTGCAAATCCACTAATCAGAAAGTGGCCATAACACTGCACAGAGGTTTTTGAACTAGAGGTTAGCGATTATATGACAAGAATTTCGATGTTTTAAGAACTCCACCCAGTTTGCAGAGCTATCCCTAACGCTACTTGAGCATAACATTAATATCGCTTTTCCCATATTATGCGGTCGGCCGTCGCATGCCTGACACCGCTATAATCATATTCGGCAAAGATACACATTATTCGCAGTTTAGAAGTGCATTTACCACCGGCCGGCGCACCAAGGCTATGTTGATTTTTTGGGGAACAACTGCTCACAAAACCAAGAATAAAACTACAGCTGCCAGGTTTATTGCTGGGAGAACAATTTGGACAATATCTGCTGTAGCATTAATAATGGTAACTATTATACTATCAGTCAACACCATTGCAGATTATCTGGACCAATCGAAAGTCACAGATTTGAGAATGATATATAACAAAAATATATCCTTTCCAAACTCTACGATTTGCTTACCTTTATTTTTTGGAGAACTCAACGATAAGAACAGCATGAAAAATTCTTCGCTTAATGAAGATTTAACTACTTATTTGAACAGTATTACTAAAAAGGAAGAACTTTTAACTGATGTACAAACAAGAAATTGGTCAGATATTTTACTTCACGTTGCGCATGCGTATTTTATCACCATGACAGAATTCGAAACAACGCTGCAAATGAGCGATATAGCAAAAGACTCTGATCTTTTATCGTCAATGAAAACTTTTGAAATGAAAATGGCTGCATTAAATGCTAGCATGAATGAAATACAAAATAAATGGGGCACTCTCGTCGCTTACAAATGCAACCTCGTCATGTTCTTATTTAATCCATCCAGCTTTACTTCCGGCACCAACGTCCCTATCACCCGCATGACATTCACCAACACCGAAAAAATTTGCTATGAGATACCGTTACAAAATTTTCCACTTGCTACTGTATGCAACCGCAACTATACAATCGTTAACCCAAGTTGTGCAGGAACTCGTAAACACCTCGGCGTAAAAATAGGAAACGAAAAGGGGCAGGTCTTTTGCTTAATTTTCAATCGGTTCTTCATCCCAGAGTCAAATTAACGGCCCCGGCCAAACTATCAAATCAGTATTTTGCCTAAATCGACAAAAGACTAATACAATGTGAAATAAGAACAACAAAGCAGTTGCTTCGACTCCCACAGTTTTGAGGAATTCGAAGAGTTGGAGACCAAAGTTGTACCTCCTCCTTACCAACAAAAATCATCAAGCGGCGCATAAATTTCGGTCGAAGTATTATCCGCCCAACTCGCACGTTTTGCACGAAAATGTGAATCTTTACGCCTGAAACTTTTCGACGGAAATTTTTACATGCTTATTTTTCCGTAGTACAGTCCAGGCTCCGGTCAATCAATCCACCAAACCCTTCTGTCCTCCAGTCATTGAACGCGAGCATCTGTAGCCATGCTATGGGGCGCAATGCAACTCCCAAATACTTCTAGCGGTTGCATACAGAATTGACTATTCAGACGAATTTCATTCAAATATATATTAATTCTTACATCCTGCCTAACCCCTTTGAAGCAAATCCATTTCGCAGCAATGTTACAATTGATTTGCTCAACCGACGGCATATAAAAAACGAGCAAACTGCAGATTCCCTCATTATTCACGATTTTACTTGTACACGAATTTTTCTTACTGAAATAAATCTCGTCTACTCAACTTTATCGACGGATGGAACGCTATGCAGCAAGGAATATACGTTGGACGAGTGCCACGCACAATGTCAAATACAATCTATAAAGGTTAGCCGTTGTGCGAGCAAGAGAACATTTACTACTATTGAGAAATTTTTTTATTTATTTTATTCGATTTAATGTAATTCGTGCATTTTAATATCAGAATCAATTCCCTTTGAATTTTCAAGTTCAGATTTTTACTAGAGTGAACAAAAAATCAGATTTGATTAAACAACGAGGATTAAACCAAAAATAATAAATAATCGATCACGCGAATATGCACGTAACCGCGCGTAACGCTTTACTGCCAATTTACAGGGTCCAAACGACAGTTAAAGTTGACATTTATCTGTATTTGCCTTGCATAGTTCGGTGTTCTAATATTTTTCAGAAGCTCTGCAATTATTGCATCCCCATATTTTGGGTCGCAAATCAAACAATACAACAAGAAAATAACTTTTGTACGTCAGAAAGGTATTTGTCGTGCCTCGAGAGCGCTCAATCAAAGAATGATGAATTTATAAATTGCGTTGGGCAGTGTGTCCAGAAATGTGAGAAGTGGAGTTATAAGTTTACAAAAAAATGCCAAGGAGATTATCATTGGGTATCTACATCACCGTATCCGAAAGATTCATTTTATCTTGGATTCAAAGACACCAATTATCCTTTCACTGAAGAACGAATGAAATGGACGTTCGAAACACTACTAGGAGAAGTGCGTGGCATTTATTCAATCAGTTAATCAAGAATTCTATCATTTGCATTTACGATTAAGTTAATACTTTGCCAGTGCAAAAGATAGGATTGTTGATTAACTGATTGATATTAGTTGGGCGGCATTATTGGATTATTTCTGGGATACAGTTTTTACTTCATCATTCAATATCTCTTGTTCATCATTATTCATTTCGGTATTCATATTCTATCAAAAGTGAAAAATGCTTTTGCAACAGAAACAGCATCAATTATCAAACTGCATCCGCAGCCACAAGCAAACCAACAATTAACATCATTCGAACTCAAACAGAACGGCACAAAAATAACATCCGTCATTTTAAAATTAAATAGCTTATTGAAGATCGATAGGTTTTGGTCGGCAGAAGATAATATTTTATCAATCAGGAAAATTTTGTTGACAACGATAATGATCAGCATTTTTGCCTTGTTCAGTTATTTAACTGCGGTCATGGGCACCAATCTCATTCAAGAATATCGAGAAGAAAACACTATCTCAGTGATGAAATTGCAATTTAACAAATCAATAACTTTACCCATTTCAACAGTATGTATGGATATATACCCAATGGACATGGAAAATGGTGTACTAAAATGGGACTGGTACAATAATTCTGATCCAATGGTAGCAGATATGGATTCGATAGCGCTAACGCAATTATCTGTTCCTCAACTTGAAGCGTTCTTCAATCAAACTAATTTCACAAAAGATTCCTTTTTGCAAGAAAAACCTTGGACTAACATTACAGTTTTCTTCGTGTATTATTATATTGCAGAACTCAATATGTGGGAACGAGGTTACTGGGAGAGCCCTAGCTTAATCTTACGGAATATGAATATTCTTCGTTTAACTGAAGGGTTGAACTTTATCGAGAAGCAAATGCAAAGCCTCAACATATCCATAGGTCAGTTTTACTCGCTATTTTCAGTGATTACAGTTAAGTTCGTTTATACCGGTCTACGAGGGACCGGCATGTTTTGACCGGTATAAACGAATTCTACTCTACTTATTGGTTAAAACATCATTATGAAAGGTTTAACATAATTTCGCTCAACAGTAACTTTAAAAATAAAATTCTCATTTGAGTTTCCAATCTACTCCTTGTCATCTGTAAAAAGAATAATAATTCCGTCAAGCAGCGCATGCATAAAACTGCACTTTCCTGTACTGTATACCTGAAGCAGTTTTTTGTAAAGTTAGACTCAAAGGAGTCTGACATTTTGCTTTTCTTAAGTAGCTGGTACTTAATTATAAGTAAATTTGACTATTTACAAATTATGAAGATGACTTTTGAGATATTTTTAACGATGAATAACGGTCAAAATAAATTTTTTCAACATATACAAACACCGATATAAAGAAACGCAAACTGAACAATTTTTGCACTAGTCTGTGTAGTTCTTGATGTATTTTACGTGGTCGAAAATGTTAATAACGTGAGCAATATTTTGCGGTTACTACGGTATTTTCCTCTCATGGCTTACGCTGCCTGACTCGGTGGCTCGAGTATGCATACTTATGCAATTAGTCCGCCGGCAGAGATGATATGTTGTGAAACGAATCAGTCGTTTTATTTCAAAAGCAAAAACTTTCTTTCGCATATATATCATCGTTGCTAGCAGACTTGATGCGTAAATGTGCTCTCTAAATCTTGTTCATTGTTCTCGCACCAAAAAAATTATTTATTGCTTTTTTAATAAAGCGTTCCTTGGAATTCAATGAACTAGATTTAGAGAGTGCGTGATTGAGATGTGACACATAACACTGCTTCTAGATGAACTACGGCAGGCGTTTGGACGACAGTTTGCTCGCATTTATTCTCTAAGTGCACTGCAAATTAGTTCAGCGACGGATTATAATGGCTGTCCTGTTACAAATCGAACAGAAATTCCAATACATTATGTCTCGAGCATTAGCAAATATCACATCTGCTATCAGGATAGTGTCAATTATGTCGCAAACCTAACGGCGCATCAAACGCCATAAGGCAGGGCCGCATGACTAAAATCTGAATGACCAGTTTTCAAAAATGTTCGTAATTGTTCCTGACCTGTCAACTGCTGATGTGCAGCAGGAAAGAGGGCAGGAGTCGCAAAAGTTTCTGCCAGTTAATACGGTTTAGGATTGTTTTTGAGTAATACTAACGTAACAGTATTCAAAAAATATTCGCAAAGATGCTAATCTTGCTTTTTAGATTTTTGTGCAAAAATGTTTTTCTTTTAGAGTCCTCCAAACTATATAAAAACTCTTTATTGCTAAGCAAATTTAAATAGAATAAGTATGAAGTTGGCTTTCTTGTCACTGAAGCATCAAAATTAAAGTTATATATTCAAACCAAGTTTTGGTGACAGCTGACAGGTGAAACCAACCATATTAAGCTGGTGACAGCATTTTACCGTATAGTCAAAATAATTTATCTGAGAAATTCAAGAATTAAATTTCTTCTGGTCATAATTGACACTGTATTAGGCTCGATTTGATTTATTTCCATTCTACGACCCTAAGCAATCGATTCTCATTACGGCACGAACGCCGTGGTACCCCTATACCAAAGACAGTGACCGATATGTTCACGTTGATTTCACAAATGGGAATATGACAGGTATCGAGGCAAATGGCGTATTTAGTGATTATTATACTGATCCGGTGAGTATCGTCACTAACTTTGCTACAAAGAGCTTTACTGTGGTTAGCGTTGATGCGGAATATATTGCGCTTTCAAATGAAAATGGGAAATGCTCAGAAAATAGCACTTTTGAACACTGTGTGGCCAAATGTCAGGTGGATTTCATTCGAACCAACTGTAACTGCTCGCCAACAGCCTGGTCTACTTATTCAGAATATACTACACCTACTCAAACTTTTCCAGTATGCAAATTAAGGTAGTGACTTTGATTAGGATAAATCATTTCTTTTCGTTACTTATAACTAGTACAGATTATTATCTCATGTTTACATTCGGCTTTTATCCTACAATTCCACGAGCTTTGAGAAGAAATTCTTTCTTTTTAAAATATTCATTCTCAATTCGTTTCAAATTTTTACACTGATTGAATTTTTGAAGAGTTATTTTTCAAGCGCAAATAGTTAGTATATTCACTTGCCTCACAAACAATAAGCGACAAGATCTAAGCCAAACAATGCGAAACCATATTCGATCACATATTTTTGATTCTTAATGGATTAGAGTTAAAAATTTATTCCTGTTTTTAGAAACAGAGACGTAAATCGAGTCAAATAATGTTCCTATCGTATAATCAATGTATTATTCCATATTTTTTTTGAACTTAAACTAAAATAATTTGACAAAAGCTGGCTGGCAAAAACTCAAATATAAATATAAATATATGTGAAAATGGTTTTAAAGGGAGTGAACGTACCGGCGGATAGTCTGCGGACAAAACATTTTGGCCCAATCCCATCCGCCAAAGGCTAACCACGTCTGGTAGATGCTCTTATTTCGTTGAAATTCTTTCTCTTTGCTTCTTTTTCGTTACTGAAGTTAAGGAAAAGTTGCTTTTTGGGAGAAATTTCAAGTATATACATATTTCAGCGGACTAAGCGAATGCAGAGAATACACCGCCTATGAAAGTCAGGGCACAATTTCCAATTGTAAAAAAACCTGCCCAGGTTTGTGCAAGCGTTTGAGTTTTCGAACATTCACTACAGAAGAAGCGACAACAGTGGAACACAACATAAGTATTGAGATCAAAGTTGCCACGTACGACTACGTTGTGTTTGAGGTAAATTCTCGTATTCTACAAAAAATTAACATGCGCAGCACAATAAATGTCACTTCTTAAAATTCACATGGATTTTTAAGGTCATTCTCACACGCAAACGAAGTTTTTTTTTGTATTTTACCGATTTTCTTAAGCCTCTAAATATCAGAGCTACCAGCGTTTTATTACAAAAGATATCGCTTTGTTCATTCGTGACCCGTATATGTGCGAATAAAACATTAAATCAGAAAAATTATTAGCATAATTGATTGATAACTGGTGATGTTATTAATTCTATCCATCAGTGCATAATTAAAGTATAAACGGGAACCGGTCACAAACGCGCCTCATGACGGGAGTGGGTATGTGAATGTAGTTGGTGGAAAGGAGATTGTAAAAAATTTTGCCCTTGACCTTTGCTTTGAAAGACGTCACGAATGACTCGATTAATAGTGTTCGGATCTTAGTATGTTTAAATGGAACTATTGTTTGAACTTTCAGAGCGGCATTGATGGCCCAAATATCACACGCATACTACCTTATTAATGATGTTTAAACTTTCTTTAGCCTATGGCTTAAGCCAAGTTTAAGCCAAAGCATCAACTATGGAAGTGTGTTAGCATAGAACTTCCTTATTAATCACTCAAAACTTTACACGCCTTCGCACGATTTTCTATTGCTGTCGTTTCAGGAGCAGTTGGTATGGACTTTTGATCGAATCACTGCGGCGATAGGAGGCGTGATTGGTTTCTATTTAGGATGGGACATCTTGATCATCACACAGTGTTTTTTCAATATAGTGTTTAAACTAGTGCAAGCAGCTTTTCGCTTAATGCTGTCAAAAAATGATCAATAAGAGTTTATTAAATTTAATTACATGTACTACGTGCACTTATATTTTTCAATCTTTCGAGGATCTTGACTCATATTGAGATTGTTAACCTTTTACACTATATTATTTCGTTTGTTGTGAAAAAAATATATCACGGATTGCAACTCTGATATTCACCGCATAATATAGATGGATGAAAATGTGACGTGACTGAAAACTAGTTCTGTACATACAACAAGAGCCCTGAAAACGTATCGGTGAAGAGCTATAAGGTGATGAATTATGAGAAAGCAAGAAAATTTTGAAAAACTGAAAAATACTTACTATTCTTTCTTTCGTAATATCTTTGTTTTGCACCAAATTCCAAAACTGTGCACATTCTTCGACTTCTCTCAGCATTCCATTTCAATCAGCCGAGCGCGGTAGCGCTCGGCCTCGTTCCTATTTACTTTTGTACGCGCGCGGATTTTCGTAATCGGTTTTCAAGTGATATCTTGCGAATTTCAAATGACATTTAGATACACAGATTTTAATTCCGTTTTCAGTCAGCCAATCAGATTTGAATTTCCCGCCATATCTCGCCACGGAAATAGTTTGAGAAAAATTTTGACGCGATTTTCGACAGTCCCGAACTGAATTATCCCAGAATGAATAGTTTCATCGAAATTTAACACATATTTTTCAAACTGTGTTAAGAGACGTTTCAAAATGCATGATGCTTATAAAGTCTGTCTTAAGTCGGCAGCGTTGATGAGTTGCGGCCTATGGGCAGTTTCTTGCCGCAGGTGAAAACGGATTGTACGGATTTCGC
>NIUQ01001031.1:0-36062 GCA_002796945.1 Plectus sambesii | reverse complement strand
TCTCACGTAATCATAGATGCTGTCAGTAAGCTGAGCCGCGTTTGCGTCGGTAGTTTTTAGAGTTTGTGAGATAAAAGAATGCAAATCAGGATCGGCACAGGTACCATCTGCAATAGTAATGAATGTGATAAATCTAATTATTCATATATATCTTTGGTATGGAAAAATAAAATCAAACTCTAACTTTGCGTTTTCATGCATTTATGCAAATCTCTCAATCACATTAGCTACATTTTTACCAATTTTTCTAAAGAATAAAAATTACGCACTACTGTGTTTCATTTCAGCCTTTCTGGGTGCATCAACGTTTTTAACCACTGCGTTCAATTTGGAGATGTTAACAACAGGCTCAGGGAGCACAGTCCAAAGAGTGAATTTAGCTTTTTTATAAGCAATCTTTCTAACAAATCGATGACATTACCGCAGTCGGCAACATATCAAGTCACTACTGAAAACTTTCGCCTCTTAAGCTTTACTATCAGGTGCGCATGTTACTGGCTCATCGCTGATTGTGCTGCCTTTGCAGCAAAATATGCAAGGGCGTTGAGTCAAAAGAGGGTCACAGTACCAGCTTCAGTTCACGCAATACGATTCGAAAATCGACCACTTGCTTTCAACAGTATTAGGCATGCACGTCAACTGGCTGTCTCATTTCCCTAGTTTTATTTATACAGTTTGAAACGCCCAACACTTCTTTGGTTGTCAAATATCATCTATTGATAGCGTACAGAAACTCTCATATATTTCCGTACGCTGAAAGAATCAAATGTAATATTTACTCGATGGGTCTGCTGAACGTCGAATCTGACTAAAGCCGTAATTTTTATGAGAAGTACTTTCACGAAGCTGCATTGTTGTTCCTCTCATGCGAACCACAGCACTGTCTTCATTTGCGGTACAGTTGGTAGGAATAGATGTTACACTAACGAACCACTGATTTGGAACAGTTATTCGACAGTAAATGTTGTTCGCCATCATCAATCCCTTTACTGACCATGCCCAGTTTGTTCCAAGTTGGGCCACGAAAACCGCGTATTGCAGTCCGTCGAACGCTGTATATCCGTCCAGCTAAATTAGGTATCGTAGAGAGATTGATGACCCTAATTACTATACACATTCATGTTACAATGTCCTAAAAGTTCATGCCAACGCCAACAGATCTCGAAGAGAATTTATTTTATTTTATTGGAATAAGTTCATACCGCAGCTGTCCCTTTGAGAAAAGAGATTACGTCAGATATCTACTAAATTATTTTTTTAATTGTTTTACTTCTTTATGCATATTAAAACCTGAGTTAAATCTTCAAAAATCGTTGACTGTTTAAAGCGTGGAATGGGCAGTCGTACAGCTGTGATTCAAATTGCAGCTTAATGACTTGTGGATCATATGGTCCGTGCGAATTATCGTTTCTACCACTTCTGTTCGCTTATTAGTCATTGCGATCCCTTCCTCTCAAACTACTAGTGGAAAGCGCTAACTTTGTCAAAGATTTCATCATTTTTCATCTTATTTGATATGTGAAATTAATGTAACATACGAAGTTCGATATGTCGAGAGTTATGGCAGATACGTTTTGAGAGTAGTGGCTGAGGGCGTTGTGAACTGCATTTGATAATAGGGCATTCGAACAGTCAGTAGGTTCTAAAAACATCTTAAGAACTAAATGGCAACTGATTAATTTTTTGATAAAAATCATTGAACGAAATCGCAGTCACATTTTGCTTCAACTGAGGTAAAGCAAACTATGCTTGGGCAAACAGATCCACTGTTTCACTGAGGTCAGGCAGAGGAAGAGTGGAAATTCAAACCAAAAATCTGTTCTATGAGTCTGTTTTCATCAAAATAACGATTGAAAAAGTAGTCTTTACTATGAAAAACTGCTGCAATTAAATTGTGCGAGGAGCGCGGGGAAATTCGTCACACCCGCGTTGCGTTATAAATTACCAATAACCGCACATCCTGCGATTACTGTTGTAGTGGTTGTTCAAGAATCACGTAGAGTTCACAATGTTAATGCGTTCAAAATCCAAGCATATCGGTTTAATCTTAGAAAAATGAGCTCTCAAAAGTATCGAGAGTGCCCGCGAGAGGGTGATGCGACAACATGTTGATATGTGGTGCGGTAATATTATAGAACAACCCGGGAAAGAAATGGTATTGATTAGAGTACTACAGTTATTGTGTACTGCTCAACAACATCCTGAATCAGGGACTCTCTGAAAGCAGGGTAGAAAGGCTAAAATGTCAATTTTAGCGCTCTTTTATACAAAACGCTAATGTTGCATACTGGATCGAGTCGGAAGTGGAAGGGGTCAGTTGTGTACCGTTTACAGACATGGCCATGATCCAATCGGAAGCCCCTAATGCCTAATCTACCCTAATCGTGCGGTGTCATCAAACAGGCACACACCACGCAGACGCATAGATAGATGACGTATGATTTATATGATCATACTTGGAGGAGTTGTAGTTGTCGCGGAGCTCGTTGATCCTGTTACAGCTGTTGTGGTTAATGTGCTTGTTGAAGCCTTTGTTATCGCAGATGTCAATTGGGCACTTGTTGTAAGAGTGTGCGAACTTATAAAATATTCACAGACAAAACAGTAGGTTTCAGAACAATTTTTTAAGTCCCAGGTGGTATTCGGATGCAATCCTATCATACCGGATACACATCCATATGCTAAATGTGGATCTGAAAAAGGATTTGAACCATGTGAAAACTGGTTTTGCTCTAAAGCCTGGGGCCTATTTCATAAAACTGTTGCATTTGCAGAATTGCAGAATTGCGTTGCAATTTGCCTCGTCATCACGCAATTCTGCAACTTTCTGTTTCATAAAACTGTTACAGTTGCAGAATTGCCGAGTTGCGTTTGCAACAGTTGCAGTTGCAGAATCGCAAAATTGCGGGATTAATATTTCAAAAAAGTGGCACTATTCCGCAATTCTGCAACAGTTGCGAAAAAATTCTCGCATCACAAATTGTGGTGCGAATAAAGTTGCAATTCTGCAATTCTGTCGAAAAGACAAAATTAATGTAAAATTAATGAAGAGTAAAACGGAGTAATAATGTTAGCATAGAAAGAGAACATAAAGATGAGTGAAATGATGCGAAATCAGTGAATTTTTCCTATTTGTAACGAGTTAATGGCATATCGTGACAGTAGTCAATCAGAATTTTGAATTTGAAAGAGTACCGCCATGCAAATTACAATACGGTATCATGCGATCCGGCTTGAGAGTCACACTACAAATTTAAACGCCCTATTAAGATTGCTGCAGAACTGCGGGATTGCGGAATTGCAGTTGCAGAGTCGCGAAAAACTTTATGAAACAGGAAATTGCGGAATTCCACTTGCAACTGTTGCAGTTGCGGAATTGCAGTTGCAATTGCAATAGTTTTATGAAATAGGCCCCTGGAGTGTAAATATATCAACTCGACTATAATAAGGATGCTTTCAATCCTAATCGAGCACTTCCCAGTACAAAGAGGGCGTTTTTCATAATGATTTGACTTGAACTTGTCTTATATAACTGATAAATGTTTTGTTTGGTTTGCAAAATGTCATTTTTAAAGTGAAAATGACATAAATTATCGAGAAGTTAAGGACAAAGTTTGAAAATACTGTTACCTCGAAGGCCCGAAATTACACCCATTGCAGAAAAAATGAGATGAAGTTAAGCACATAGCACAGAACTCTGGAATCCTTACAAAAAGAGTCATTTTATCTTTTACTAAAAATTTGATATAATGCTCAAATATTAGGTTCGCTCACTTGGTGGACTGTTCACAGTGATTCGATAGTCCCATGTCGAACCATCTTGCCACGCATACGAACTTTTTAACATGCCCCCAATCCAAAACTGATTGCTTGGGCACGTATTTAATGACAATGACCAATATGCCAACTCTAAAACACGGATAACGCCATCGCAATATCAGTTTCCTATCAGTAGAGCTCATGTGCTTTCTCTAGAATGCTGGAATTTCCGAAAAAATTTGTCGCCAAGTTCTCTATAAGTTTTATTTACAAGGAATGAGTGCAATGAACAGTTGATTGAACCGCTATCCGTCATATTATCGAGCGCATTTTATCGAGGTCATTTTTATCGAGGGTCTTTTTTATCGAGACGGTTATTTCATCGCTTCTATTTTCAATAATCGAGTGCTAATAATTCAAAACAGGGTCTCAGAGAGGTATGATTGCTACTTGGTGGTGTAGTTTTCGACGATTTCGAGGTCACACATCGAATATTTAGCAGAGGAAAAATGGGGGGACAGCACAGAAATGAATACGAATGAATGCGAAACAATTACAAGAAAGAACGGGAGGCGAAAATGTGAACACGAGCGAATGCAAATAGGCAGGATCGACAGCAAACAATGGAAGGCGGAAAATTTGGATGCGTATGCGAATGTAGATGTGAGAGAATGAATGAATGAATCTATGAATTAGCGTGTGGTCAAGATCTTACAGTAGTACATACTTATTTGAACGGTCAGAGATCGCGCTCAAACGCGGCCCGCGCTCATTTCTGTGCGCGCCAATATTATTTCATTATTGCAGCTTAAAATAGCTTGTAACAATACTGCTCTTTCTACTCTCGTCATGCTCCTTAAAATTTTTATAACACTTATGCTTTCATGTTGCTGCAAATGTTTACTATTCACACGCTGCTTCGCTTTTATCCTGTCTTCCTTCACATATATCTACTTACTTCGGTTTGCCTTTGATAACTGTGCAGAAATATGTAAATAGAAACGATAAAATAACCGTCTCGATAAAAATGCGCTCGATTAAATGACGCCTAATCGATTGAACCGATGCAGAGCTTCTGTAGGGGACAGTAAGAACGATCATGTATCAGTCGTAAAAATAATCTCGTTTTGAGTCGACACAGACAGCCAAATGGGCTATGAGTGCAACCACGATTTGCTCACAGAGAACTCACTGCTATTTAATATTATTCGCGGATCAGGTGGAATTTGAGATTTTTAACGGATGTATGACAACCAAGCTGACATATCCTATTCCCAGTTGCTTCAAGGGGAAAACCCTTCCACTAGATATCAGATATGTACAGAGGACATTCCGTTCCATTGGTCATTGAAGCATGTGGTTTTTCAAATATATCTGAATTTCCATGACCTCATAAATCGATGGAGAATGCGGCATTCTATCGGTTTTCGAAAAGAAATATTTTTGAGTACTGCTAACGGAAAAATACGGTATCGCGCGCTTTTCCGATTCAATTGGCTGATCGCAGAAATTGTCCTATGCATAATTTGACTTGGTTATCCATTATCTACTCGGTCAGAAACGATCAAAAACGTGGGCTATGGTTGAACGGAACATCTTAGGTAGGGTTGCTAATTTGATCTTTGATTTTGGAGGAGCGGCGATCGTTTTCCAGAAAAACGTCGTAAGAAATTAAATTTGCACGTTAGAGGAGTATTTCAGGAAGAGTAAGCGTAAATGAATGCTAATATTTCAGTACAGAAGGAAGAAGCTTAAGCATACCCAAAATTCGATAATTTTCCTCCTCTGAATGAATGGAAGTAAGATTGTTTGCGTGTTCTTGGCAAAATTCAGCAGCATCGTCCCAGCTATCCTGACTGGAAACCCATAAATAGCACTTGTCAGGGTTGGTGTCTGACACAATCATTCCCGGAGGACAATCGGAAGCAGAAAAAATCGCTGGTATAACTGCTGCCAAGAGAAGAACATAGCTCAAAGAAAAAATTACATCCATTTTGCGAATAACCATGCTGAAACTGAATTTTATTAGACTTGTGCATAGAATTTTATTTTGCTTAGTATTAGTGCAGCTCGATTTGAGAAGAATCTCGTAGATATCTGCGAGGAAATTTGCAAGAAATCTGAAACAAAATAATGCGAAAAAATATCACGCTTTATGTACAAATGACGAGTCCGCACCAAATATCTTACTCTCTATGCTACTGCCCCTTCCTTACCCAAAATTACGACTCGGAATGAACTCTGTTCGTCACAAGTCATTGTGATAAGATATTAAAAATTAACTGAAAATGAACATATCAAATGGAATTTTACAAATAATATGCAAGCGTTTCATCATAACAAAGTTCTTATAAAATTTGATTGAGAAGCTAACTATAGTTAGCCACTAGCTCTGATATTCGCAAGAAGTATTTCGCGAGCACTTGCAAGGTAGAATGGATTGGAATAATACACGTCAGAAAGTGAATCGGCTTAACAGTAAGCATCTTTCCTTATCGTGTTCACACTTGAAGCGTTAAAGTACAATCTCGCGAGCGAACTAAACTGCTGCAATCAAACGACCGCATCGGTTGCGTCGAATGCAAAAGCTTACAGACACTCATAGTTATTTAAACACTCAAAGATCAGCTTGAGCAAGAAATGGAGCATGAAATAATTGCAAAATATTGATATTTTGCTATAAAATGGATCATTTCTGATCGGTTGAAATTGTGTTATAATTCAAGCGTTTAGGGTATCTGTTATGATACTAGTGACGATGACAAATACTTTACTTCATGCAGCAAGTTCTTGAATTTTCTCAAGGAAAATATTGACATCACATACGACATCTGCTAGTGAATTGCGAGTTGAATGCATTATTCTCGAAAGTTTGCTCAAATACATTTCGTTAAATTATATATCTCTTGTTAGTGCGCGCACTCTCTATAACAGAATATGCGAGCCGATTTGTGATGGTATGTGTCACTATGATAAGCCATTCATGATGAAGTTACGATAAGTGTCGCGCCATCTGCCCGCACAACCGTTACGTGTGCCAACTTGCCCTTAGAGTATAAAATTTCATCCAACACTTTGCAGTAAGCATATCAAAAATCTTTAAATAACGATGTTCGAGCATTGGTTGACCGTACGGCGATATACGCCCCTTCGGCTGCATTTCTTCTAAACACGCCGCACACGCATGTGCATATTTAGCCACAAAACTAACTATTTGCTAACGAAAAACATACTGTGCAGCTCTACTCAACCAGTTTCGGATCGTTTCAGGTTGACTCTTTGAAACTGCATTGACGATGACATGTTTTTCTGGGTTTAATAGATATTGGAAGTTTTTTGACGAAATGTCGTGCGGACAGTTAAGCAGCAGTGTTGCAAAAAGTTAATTGAGTAAATTGATAATCCTATGCTTAAGCACTAACTTTTACTAAAATTAACTAAATTGATTTTAGTAAAAGTTAGTGCTTAAGCATAGGATTCTCGATTTACTCGATTAAACTTTTTGCAACACTTGTTAAGCAGTGTTACTACAGTATAAAGCGATGCGCTTTTAGTGTGTTTGATTTGATTTGAATATCGTCTGATTTAAATATCTTTCAATTTTATTGCAGTGCTTTAAAAGTCAATAAATTAAATATCCCCGTATTTTGCTACTTACCACTTAAGCGGCAAACATCACCAAAAAATGATTAAGAAAAATCTCGCCACTACAATCAGAAAATATATCAACCCCAAATCACAAGCAGAAATCGAAGCCCTGCCAAAGTTGCTCGGCGGCCGTTGCGGCGACTGCGACGGCGGTGGTAATTGGCATATATTGCTAGTCACAGTCACAAACCACTGATCATTATAGACCAAACTAATTCGTTCATCTGAAGCTTTTCGATAGAATGCTCCATTATTGTCATTCAAGGTCACTTGAACGATAAATTCTTGACACAGTTGGGCTTCATAGTAGTGTCCATTCACCTGGAAAATTCTTCTGTGGGTTAAATTTTAATTCGATTTTATATCGTTAAAATAACGTCGCAATAATATAATTCGCTATCATTGCTTACAGAGACACGAGCAAATCTTAGTAAAGGAAACTCCGGAATAAGTCATGTATTTTTTTTATGTTTGAGTTCCTTTGGCAACCAATTACTACGAAATTAATTTTTGTGCATTAAAGCTGTGACTTAATCATGTGATGATGGTATGCTCAATAAATTTTTATTAAATACAAAACTAAATACATAATGAGAAATTCTCAAGATGGTTTGTCCTATGCTGGATATCCGAGATCGAAACAGAATCTGATACACTCTCAAAAGTAATAGAAAAGAAGTAAATAAATACATGTACTGCATGACTTCCTCATAAGAAGGAGGCAAGCCGCGTTCATCCGGCTGTGATGGAACGAAATGAACGGGCGGAACAGTCAAGGTAGCATTATTCGGTCGCGCTGAAAAAAGAAATATATTACAATTTTTAATTGTAACGAAAGTATTTTAATAATAAGAAATGAGCGCATTTTCTTCTACAACTTCAAATGCGCTTAGATTTGTAGCACATATGCTGTCAAATATATTATTTCAGCTTACCGATATCGATCGATACCGACTTTGTGTATTGACACCAATTACAAAATTAGTGTATCGTCGCATATGTCCTGATGGATTGAGACTCGCAGAAAATGTTTCAAAGCACTTACGTCGCGGATTACTTCGTTTCCATGAAAAGGCAATGAGTGAAGCTGCAACAGCACCGACGACAGTTACAGCGACTACGATAATACAAATCCAAGCGATGTTCAAACCATGGGAGCTTGAGTTGCTTGAATCAGCAGAGGTTTTACCAGGAGGGCTTGTACTAGGAGGGCTTGTTCCAGGTGGGTTTGTACCAGGAGGGCTTGCAGGAAGAGAGCATAAACTGCCTGCAATTTCAAAATGCTACACTAGATGCAAATCGTATCATTTTGCGAATGAGTGCCATTTCAGAGGTGTCGATGGTAGAGGCGGGAATCGATCAGCACTAGGGTTTGCGGGAGGGGAAGAAATACCACGGGGACGGGGAACGATTTGCACGGGATTTCCAATCACGGGGACGGGGAAGGATGTGCCACGGGAGATAATCCACGGGATGGTAAACTGGGAAATTACGGGGAAAAAACTCACGGGATGTCCCTGTTTTCGGGACGGGGGGGAGGGGGAATTTTCATGTAAACCCTAGTGCGCACCATTCAGTGACATTGCCATGATCCAATCGGAACCCCATAATGCCTCATCTACTCGAATCGTGCGGTGTCATCAAACAGATACACACCACGCGTGTTTACAGATATACGACGCTTAATCAATTTGATTTTACTTTGAGTTGTTGTGGTAGGTCGTAAAGTAGTCGTAGTTGTCGCGTCGTTCGTTAATCCTGTTGCAGTTGTTGCGGTTGATGAGTTTGTTGAAGACAATGTTGTCAACCGGATAGTTGTTGTGGTTGATGTGCTTGGTGAAGGCGATGCTGTCAATCGCGTAGTTGTTGTAAGAGTGTGCAAACTTAAAAAATATTCACAAACAAAACAGTTTATATCTTTACAATTTGTCACGTCCCAGGCGGTATTCGGATCCGATCCTATCACAGCCGATAGACATCCTGTTACTTGTGGATCTAAAAAGAATTCGAACCGTGGGAAAATTGTTTTTAAAATCCTGCAGTGTAAATATATATCAGTACGAATTTAATAAGGATGCTTACAATCCTAATCGAGCACTACCCAGTACAAAGAGCGCGTTTTTCATATAGATTTGACTTGAAGTTGTCTTGTTTAAACTGAAAATTTTCCAATTAGATTTGAGAAATGTCATTTTTAAAGTGAAAATTACATAAATTATCGAGAAGTTTAGAGCAACATTTGAAAACATTACTGCCTCGAAAGCCCGAAAACGCGCCCATTGCATAAAAAATAAGATGAATTGTAGCACAGAACACAGCACAGACCTCTCGAATCCCTACAAAAAGAGTCATTTTATCTTCTATTAAAAATTTGATGTAATGCTCAAATATTAGATTCGCTCACTTGGTGGACTGTTCACAGTAATACGATAGTCCCATGTCGAGCCATCTTGCCACGCAAACGAACTGCCTAACGTGCCCCCGATCCAAAACTGACCGCTTGAGCACGTATTCAGCGACAACGACGAATATGCCAACACTAAAGCACGTTTAACGTCATCGCAATAACAATTTCTCATCACTAGAACTCATGTGCTTTCTTTTGAATAATGCTGAAAATTTCAAAAACTCTGTCACCGAGTTCTTTTGAAATTTCATTCACAAGGAAGTAGAACATTAAACAGTCGATTTAACCGAGGCAGAGCTTTTGTAGTGGACAATTAGAATGATCATGTATCAGTCGCAAAAATAATCTCGTTCTGCGTCAACGCAGACAGCCAAATGAGTTATGCGTTCAACCACGATTTGCTCACAGAGAACCCTCTGCTATCTTATTTATTAACTGATCAGGTGACATTTAAGATTTTCAGCTAAGGTATGACGCCAAGCTGATATACCCTATTTCTAGTAGCTTTAAACGAAAAATCTTTGCTGAGGATATCAGGAATATGCAGAGGACATTCGGTTGCATTGATTACTGAAGCATGTGATTTTTTCAAATCTATCTGAATTTCCATGCAGTATGCGGATTTCAATCGATTTTCCATGAGAAATTTTTTTGAATATTTCTAACGGAAGATTGCCATATCGCGCGCTTTTTCGGTTCTATTGGCTGATCGCAAAAATTGTCGTAGAAATAAGTTGACATAGTTATCCATAACCACCGCAGTCAGAAACTATCAAAAAACTCAGGGTGTGGGATAACGGAACATCTTGAGCGGGTTTATTTATTTGATCCTCTGATCTGCTGGAGAAGCGACGATCTTTTTCCAGACATACAGGGTTAAAAATGAAATTAGCACGTTAGATGAGTATTTTAGGAAAAATTAGCGTAAATGCGATGCTAATATTTCGGTTTAGACGGAAAGAGCTTGAACATACCTAAAATTTGATCATTTTCCTCCTTTGAATGAATGGAAGTAAGATTGCTTGCATGTTCTATACAGTATACAGCGGCTTCGTCCCAGCTATCCTGACTGGAAACCCATAAATAGCACTTTTCAGGGTTGTTTTCTGACACAATCATTCCTGGAGGACAACCGGAATCAGACCAAATCGCTGGTATAACTGCTGCCAAGAGAAGAACATAGCTCAAAGAAAAAATTACATCCATTTTGCGAATAACCATGCTGAAACTGAATTTTATTAGACTTGTGCATAGAATTTTATTTTGCTTAGTATTATTGCAGTTCGATTTGAGAAGAATCTCGTAGATATCTGCGAGGAAATTTGCAAGAAATCTGAAACAAAATAATGCGAAAAAATATCACGCTTTATGTACAAATGACGAGTCCGCACCAAATATCTTACTCTCTATGCTACTGCCCCTTCCTTACCCAAAATTACGACTCGGAATGAACTCTGTCTGTCGCAAATTCTTGAGATAAGATATAAAAAATTAACTGAAAATGAACATATCAAATGGAATTTTACATATCACATGCAAGCGTTTCATCATAACAAAGTTCTTATAATATTTGATTGAGAAGCAAACTATAGTTAGGCACTAGCTCTGATATTCGCAAGAAGTATTTCTTGAGCACCTACAAGGTAAAATGGATTGGAATAATACACGTCAGAAAGTGAATCGGCTTAACAGTAAGCATCTTTCCTTATCGTGTTCACACTTGAAGCGTTAAAGTACAATCTCGCGAGCTAACTAATCTGCTGCAATCAAACGACCGCATCGGTTGCGTCGAATGCAAAAGCTTACAGAGACTCAAGTTATTCAAAGACTCAATGATCAGCTTGAGCAAGAAATAAAGCATGAAATTAGAGAGAATTTTTGATATTTTGCTATAAAATGGATCATTTCTGCTAGGTTAAAATTGTGTTATGATTCAAGCGTTTACGTTATATGGTACTAGTAACGCTGATACACACTTTATTTCATGCAGCAAGTTTTTGAATTGTCTCAAGGAAAATATTGACGTCACATACAACATTTGCAAGTTAACTGCGAGCTAAATGCATTATTCTCGAAAGTTTGCTCAAATGCATTTAGTTAAATTATATCTCTTGTTAGTGCGCGCACTCTCTATAACAGAATATGCGAGCCGTTTTGTGGTGGTCACTTTACTTTTAGAGCATGCAAAAATCAGCACCGGTCTTCTCGAGGCTAACTATTCTTTCACCTGATGGAGCATTCGCTTGTATATCTTTAGGGGAGACAGTCGGCTCACTATTACTCTCGCTGTGAACTGCTGCATTAAAGTGTTGTTTCTGCTACACAGCAGACGATAGAATAAAATTGTGAAACAAAGGAGATAAAGAGCAACAGAAGAAGATCCTTCACAACAGCTCTTGACAGTGAGCCAATCCTTCCTCCGCACTTCACAATGTGAGTTAAACCGTCTGATTTGAATATCCTTCATTTCGATTACAGTCCTTAAAAAATCAAAAAATAATTATCCCAGTATTTTGATTCTTACAACTTGAACAGCAAACATCACCGATATATGCTGGAATTCAAATAAACTTATGAATTGGTAAAGAAAAAGCTCGCCAGTACAATTAGAAAATATATCAATGCCGAATCACAAGCAGAAATCGAAGCCCTGCAAGAACTGCGCATGGACGGTGGCAAACGGCAAATATCGCTAATCACAGTCACAAACCACTGGTCATTGTAGACCAAACAAATCCTTTCTTTAGGAGCTTTTCGATAAAATGCTCCTTTATAGTCATTCAACGTCACTTGAACGATAAATTCTTGACACAGTTGGGCTTTATAGTAGTGTTCGTTCACCTGGAAAGTTATACCTGTCTGTTAAATTTTAATTCTATTTGTTATTGTTACGATGACATTGCAATAATACACTTCTCTATCTTTGCTTTCAAATATACGAACAAATCTTAGAACAGGAAGCTCCAAAATAAGTTATGCATTGTGTTAATATTTGAGTTCCTTCCGCAACTCATGACAATCAAATTTCGTTTTTACGATTTGAGCCGTGCCTTCACTCTATTAGGATAATATGCCCAATAATTTTCACTAAATACAGAACTAAATACAAATTTAGAAGCTTTACATGATTTGTCCTTTGCAGGATATCTGAGACCAAATTAGAACCTGATACAATCTCAAAAATACAAGAAAAGAAGTAAATGATTAATTTATCATGCAGAAGCGTGATTATCGGTCTAAGCAGTCATGTATACATAATTGCGCGAGAATCGCTCTGCACTGTGGTCTACTTTATTGTCTCTCCATTTTTGAGAAACATTTGCAAACATAAAGACAACAGAATGTCAAGAGGCTTACATAATCATAGATGCTGTCAGTAAGATAAACCGCGTTCGAGTCGGTAGTTTTTAGAGTTTTTAAGATATAGGATTGCAAATCTGGATCGTCACAAGTGGCGTCTGCAATTGTTATGAATGTAATATATAATATAAATGTAAAATGTAATGAATGTGAATTTATATTTACTAAATTGTTCTGCTGGCAGTTGAAGCAGTCCAGTATCGGGAAAATGAAGTGAAATAGGTTCATGCAGCTGATTTGATGTTTTTCTTGGGCGAACAGCAGCACTGCTTTCATTTGTGGGACAGTTTGTAGGAATAGATGTAACGCTAACAAACCACAGATTCGGAACAATTATTCGACAATAAGAGTTGTTCATCATCAACAATCCCATTACTGACCACGCCCAGTCTGTTCCAAGTTGGGCCACGAAAATTGCGTATTCGAATCCATCGAACGCTGTATAGCTGTTTAGCTAAATTAAGTATCGTAGAGGGATCGATGACCCTAATTACTATACAAATTCATTTTACGATGTCCTAAAAGTTCATGCAAACGCCAACAGATCTCGGAGAGAATTTATTTTATTTTATTGGAATAAGTTCATACCGCAGCTGTCCCTTTGAGAAAAGAGATTACGTCAGATGCCTATTTTATTATTTCTTTAAATGTTTTACTTCTTTATGCATATTAAAATCTGAGTCAAATCTTCAAAAAACGTGGACTGTTCGAAGCATGGAATGGGCAGTCGTACAGCTGTGATTCAAATTGCAGCTTAATGACTTGTGATTATATGGTCCGTGCGAATTTTCGTTTCTTCCACTTCTGTTCGCTTATTAGTCATTGCAATCCCTTCCTCTCAAACTGCTAGTGGAAAACGCGAACTTCGTCGAAGATTCCATAATTTTCATCTTATTTGATATGTGAAATTAATATAACGTACGAAGTTCGATATGTCGAGAGCTATGGCAGATACATTTTGAGAGTAGTTGCTGAGGGCGTTGTGAACTGCACTTGATATTAAGGCATCCGAACAGTCAGTAGGTTCTAAAAACATTTTATAAATTAAGTGGCAACTGATTAATTTTTTGATAAAAATCATTGAACGAAATCGCAGTCACATTTTGCTTCAACTGAGGTGTAGCGAACCATGCCTGGGCGAACGAATCCACTGTTTCACTGAGGTAAGGCAGAGGAAGAGTGGAAATTCAAACCAAAAATCTGTTCTATGAGCCTGCTTACATCAATAAAACGATGGAAATCAATCTCTTATAACGAAAAAGCTGTTGCACTTAAAATTGCGAGAAGCGCGGGGAAATTCGTCACACCCGGATCGCATTATAAATAATCAATCACCGCTCATCCCGTCTTTACAGTTGTAGTGATTGTTTAAGGGTACCGTGGCCCTTTGAGTTCACAATATTAGTGCGTTCAAAATCCAAGTATTTCGGTTTAATCTAAGAAAAAGTGAGCTACCAAAAGTTTTGAGTATAGCCGCGAGAGGGTGATACGACAACATGTTGATGTGTGGTGCGCTAATATTATATAATAGACCGGGATGAAAATAGTATTGGTTAGAGGACTACAGTTATTGTGTAATGCTCAACAACATCTCGGATCACGGACTCTCTGAAAGCAGGTAGAAAGGCAAAAATGTCAATTTTTGCGCTCTTTCATAAAAAACGCTAATTTTGCATATTGGATCGAGTCGGAAGTGGCACGGGTAGGATGCGTACCGTTTACGACATGGCCATGATCCAATCGGTACCCCATAATACCTGATCTACTCGAATCGTGAGTTTCACAGACAGACACACACCACGTAGACATACAGACATGTGACGCTTAATCATTTTGATTATACTTGGAGGAGTTGAAGTAGTAGGTCGCGAAGTTGTTGAAATTTTCGCGTAACTCGTTGATCCTGTTGCAGTAGTTGTGGTTGATGTGCTTGTTGAAGACTTTGTTGTGGTTACTGTCAACCGGGGCGTTGTTGCGGTTGATGTGCTTGTTGAAGGTGTTGTGGTTGTTGTTGCGGTTGATGTGCTTGTTGAAGACTTTGTTGTGGTTATTGTCAACCGGGGCGTTGTTGCGGTTGATGTGCTTGTTGAAGGTGTTGTGGTTGTTTTTGCGGTTGATGTGCTTGTTGAAGGCTTTGTTGTGGTTGTTGTTGTGGTTGATGTGCTTGTTGAAGACTTTGTTGTGGTTGTTGTCAACCGGGGCGTTGTTGCGGTTGATGTGCTTGTTGAAGGTGTTGTGGTTGTTTTTGCGATTGATGTGCTTGTTGAAGGCTTTGTTGTGGTTGTTGTTGTGGTTGATGTGCTTGTTGAAGGAGTTGTTGTGGTTTTTGTTGTGGTTGATGTGCTTGTTAAAGGAGTTGTTTTCAATCGGGCAGTTGTTGGAAGAGGGCCCGAACTTATAAAATATTCACAGACAAAACAGTTTATTTCAGTGCAATTTTTTTCGTCCCAGGCGGTATTCGGATGCAATCCTATCGTAGCCGATAGACATAGAGGTGTTAAACTTGCATCTGAAAAAGGATTCGAACCGTGGGAAAACTGTTTTTTAATCCAGGAGTGTAAATGTATACCATATGTATACCAATACGACTTTAATAAGAATGCTTTCCATTCTAATCGAGCACGTCCCAATACAAGGATGGCGGTTTTCATTTGACTCGGAATTGTCTTGATTAAACTTAAAAATGACCAGTTCGGTTTCGAGAACGTCACTTTTAAAGTGAAAATTACATGAGTTATTGAGTAGTTTAGAACAAAATTTGAAAATAATATTGCGTCTAAGGCTCGAAATTACGCCCATTGCATAAAAAATGAGATAAAGTATAGTACATACCACAGCACAGACCTCTCGAATCCTTACAGTAAGAGTTACTTTAACTTTTATTAAAAATTTGATATAATGCTTTAACAGTAAGCTCGCTCACGACTTGGTCGACCATTTAGAGTATTATTAAAGTCCCATGTCGAGCCATCTTGCCATTTAAGCATATGGTATGATTCGCCCCCGATCCAAAACTGATAGCTTGAGCACGCATTCAACGATAACGACGTATATGCCAACTCTAAAACACGCTAAACGTCATCGCAACATCAATAAGTTATTATCCGGGCGCTCATATACCTTCGTTCGAAAAATACAGGGTGTTTCAAAAGCTCTGTCGCTAAGTTCTTTTGAAATTTCATACGCAAAGAAGGAGAACATGAAACAATCGATTGAACCAAATCAGAGCTTCTGTAGGGGACAGTAAGAACGATCATGTATCAGTCGTAAAAATAATCTCGTTTTGAGTCGACACAGACAGCCAAATGAGCTATGAGTGCAACCACGATTTGCTTACAGAGAACTCACTGCTATTTTACATTATTCGCGGATCAGGTTGAATTTGAGATTTTTAACGGATGTATGACAACCAAGCTGACATATCCTATTCCCAGTTGCTTCAAGGAGAAAACCCTTCCAGTAGATATCAGATATGTACAGAGGACATTCCGTTCCATTGGTCATTGAAGCATGTGGTTTTTCAAATATATCTGAATTTCCATGACCTCATAAATCGATGCAGAATGCCGAATTCTATCGGTTCTCGGTAAGAAATATTTTTGAGTACTGCTAACGGAAAGTTACGGTATCGCGCGCTTTTTCGATTCGATTGGTTGATCGCTAAAATTGTCCAATGCATAATTTGACATGGTTATCCAACATTACCTACTCGGTCAGAAACGATCAAAAACGTGGGCTATGGTTGAACGGAACATCTTAGGTAGGGTTGCTAATTTGATCCTCTGAGCTTGGATGAGTGATAATCTTTTCTCAAGTGAGCGCGGTAAGAAATGAGATTAGCACGTTAGAGGAGTACTTTAGGAAGAGTTAGCGTAAATGTAACGCTAACATTTCGGTGTAGAAGGAAAAAGCTTAAGCATACCCAAAATTTGATCATTTTCCTCCTTAGAATGAATGGAAGTAAGATTGCTTGCGTGTTCTATACAGTATACAGCGGCTTCGTCCCAGCTACTCTGACTGGAAACCCATAAATAGCACTTGTTAGGGTTGTTGTCTGACACAATCATTCCTTCAGGACAACCGGAAGCAGACCCCATCGCTGGTATAACTGCTGCCAAGAGAAGAACATAGCTCAAAGAAAGAACCATATCCATTTTGCAAGTAACCATGCTGAAACTGAATTTTATTAGACTTGTGAATAGAATTTTATTTTGCATAGTTTTATCGCAGTTCGATTTAGAAAGAATCTCGTAGATATCTGTAGTGGAAAAAAATGAAAGTATTGCACAATAATATCGCGCCGTATGATAAAATGAAGGATCTCTGTTGACATCGGGACCAAATATCTCACCGTCAATGCTACTGCCCCTTCCCTATTCAAAGCTATGACTCGAAATGAACTCTGTCTGTCGCAAATTCTTGAGATAAGATATAAAAAATTTACTGAAAATGAACATTTCAAATGGAATTTTACAAATAATATGCAAGCGTCTCATTAAAACAAAATTATCAATAATATTTGATTGAGAAGCTGACCATAGTCAGGCACTTGCTCTGATATTCGCTAGAAGTGTTTCGTGAACATTTACAAGGTAGAATGGATTGGAATAATGCACGTCAGAAAGTGAATCGGCTTAACAGTAAGCATCTTTACTTATCGTGTTCACACTTGAAGTGCTAAAATAAACTCTCGCGAGTTAAGGAAACTGCCGCAATGAAACGACCGCATCGGTTGCATCAAATACAAAAGCAAATAATGACTCATAGTTATTCAAAGACTCGAAAATTAGTTTGAGCAAGGAATGGAGCATGAAATTATTGCAAAATATTGATATTTTGCTATAAATGGATCATTTCTGATAGGTTAAAATTGTGTTATGATTCAAGCGGTTAGGGTATATGTTATGATATAAGTGACGATGACACACACTTTACTTCATGCAGCAAGTTCTTGAATTGTCTCAATGAAAATATTGACATTACATGTAACATTTGCAAGTGAACTGCGAGTTGAATGCATTATTCTCGAAAGTTTGCTCCAATTCATCTTTCTAAACAAAATCTCTTGTCGGGGCGCGCCCCTCGCTATCATAGAAGATGCGAGCCGTTTTGTGATAGCATGAGTCACTATTGATGGAATTAAGTCAAATGTTACGCCATTTGAACGCTCAGCCGTGTTATTTGCCGAACTACACGTCAGATGGGAAACTTCGTCTAACTCTTGAGAGGCCACAGAGCAGAAGTCTGTAGATAACAGTAACAGATTATTGGTAGAACAGATGTAGAAAGAATACCTGTTACAAAATATTTACATCATATCACAATTCACGATGGTTCACAGCTTATAATTGGGATGGATTATTATCAGAGCTACACATCGAACATTTTGAACCGACCCACTCACCTGTGCTATTTATTGATCAATGCTCAACTCTGACATGTCAAAAGCTTAATCCTGTTTCGTTTCATACAGTTTTTAATTATGAAGATAATTTTCATGTTTACTTTCATCATTACACATTTCAAAATGTTAGTTTTATGCAGTTCCGAGATCGGTTAGTATGATTTCGAAACTAAACTATCATAAGCCTTCAGGAAAATTTAAACACTGCAGGAGCGCAGTAGATATTGGATGAGAATAAATGATCTCATTACAACGTAATAAGTAACGATGAGAGGAACTTACTAAAAGCGAAGCGACTAAAAGTGTATTACGACAAAGCTAGAGAAAAGAAGCATAAATATGAGAATCAATGGCAAAATCATTGTAAAAGCTTCATATTCGACGCTTCTCTGTATTTTGAGCTACCATACGCGAGAATTGTCGCCATAAGGATCACGTGAAGAAGGTTGAAGAGTAACGCGAAGATCACGTCCAGTCGTCGAGTCACGCGAGTCCATTTCATTCTGAGTGCTTCCTCTTGGTTATGTGAGTCAAGTGCAATGTTCACTGGAGTTAGCATTGATCGCAAATCATGCACAATAAGTCGATCAATAATGGTGTCGGTATCATTACGCGCTGGCAATGTCGAGTCGCTCTCCGCTGCTTTGGCCTCGTGCCTGTTCTAAACTTCAAATTTAATCGAATTTCGAAAAATATCTGGAAACTTGGTTCCTTTTTTCCGGATTTAATATTCATATCGAGCTATCATGATCGATGACAATCACCCTCGCATATAATCATATACCACTTTTTATGCACACATTTAAAATGTCGCTCTTTGAATGACTACAGAGGGAATTTTGACAAAGTACGGTCAAATTTCCCTTTCTTCGATATTTTTGTCTTTAATGCTGTGATAGTGCAAATTTAACCGCTGAACACCGCAGGCAGCTGGGTACTAAGAACGCCTTCTAAGCGGAAACTGACTTTTGAATTCGCAGCTTTTTGGATGCAATAAATGATAAGTGCCTTTTTGCAAAATTCGGTTCATGCAAAAAAGGGCAAAGTTTCCCCTTTTCTAATGACTTGTGGTCTCTCGCCGTTAACTATTAATAGTGTTTGAACGGAGTCTGTGCAGAAGACTGCGTTAAGTTAACAGTTATACATTTTCATTTTGCGCGCCGTCGCCGTGCATCCAAGTGACCATAACAATCCACTTGGGAATGGGATGTCCCTTCGTCCACCGACCGTGCTGGAACATCACGAAGACAGAGGTGAGCGAAGCGCAGGCAGATAATGCAATTTCCAGGATGATAAACAAACCTATAGAAAAATTCAAAATTTCCCAATTGACTTGTGACGAGTTTAATTAGCTATTCAAATAAAAGTCATTACGATAAGTAATTTTCACTGCTGTCCCCATTAAGTTGAATAGGGCTGTAACGTGAGGCTTGCTGTAGGCATCACTACTACTTTCTCGGCGCAGTCATGGGAAACTTAAAATATGTAATGTTAAAACAATCTGATGTAATGTTAACTGTCCCCTTCTACAGTATGTTATGTTAGCACAGAACTCCCTTTTATCAGTGAAAGAAAAACTGTGTGTGTGTTATTAAGAGTGAAGAGTTTATGGTGTCATGTCATATCCTTTCAGTTTGTTGTTAATAATGTGATGTTTGTATTATTGTCATCATCTGTTAACTTTTCAATCGAAAAATTAAGATATTAGTAACTAACAAAGATGTATTGTTGTAAAGTAATTAATCATTGACAACAAAAGGAGACGGTTTAAAAAGCTGTTCATCGCATCATATAGACAACTATTGAGTTGGCTACTGTTAAGATGCAGTTGTGAGCTTTGTTATAGGTCGTTGAGAGAGAGAAATTTCCGTATTTCCTATCACCTATTACTGGATCCCATTTCATAAAATTATTGAATTTAAAAAATGAAAGACTGATAACCAATTCTCTTTCGTCGTTTTTGCATTATCAGCAAGTGACATCAATACTGACGAGGAACTGAGATTCAGTTCCTCGGTTCTTAACACTCGAAAGTGTTTTGAAATTCGCCTCAGAATGTATAATTATTTAATGCATATAGCGATATGATAGGATATTTTAAATATGCTACTAATCCTTTATTGGTTACCAAGAAGCGGCATCGAGCCGGAGCTCTTAGGAATCTGGCCTGTGACCAGCAGAAGAATGACGGCCATAGTAAGCAAGGTGGTCAGTCCCATAGTTACTTTCTCCTCACGATCTCCCGAGTCATTAAATGGTCCGAAGATGCCGACTATTGCCAGAGTGGTTATAATGAAGCTGAAAATGACCATTAAATCACGATTCAGGCAAGGGGAGATAATAATCTCAAAACCGGTCAAGTTTATGATATTAATGGTAGTGTTGTTGAGTACAGTAGAATTCGGATAGAGGAGAATTTTCGGCTTGCGGAAGAGAGAAATTCATAAGATTTTGTCAGCTTATGCTTATATATTCACAACAAAGTGCCCCCAAGCACAAAACTTTGGCTCAAAATTTCACAACCGCTCCATCAGCGCGTTTCGCTCAACTGCGTGTGCAACAGTTTTGTTAAGCAGGTCCTTGACTTTAAAATGAAATAAATCGTACCTCGGAACAAAGAAGGTTGTCAGATAGTAACCAGGCTTGCGTTGAATAATCACATCATAGTAAACGTCGACAAATGGTGTCTTCGATGCAGCGTAATAGCTGTATTTTCTTCGAGAATCCACTGAGAGCAAATTCCACTCTTCAAAAACACAGATTTGCATGCAAATAATAAATTCAGTACAAATTATTATCTGAGAACAGACTACAGTATATATCATGAGGTCAGCAATTCCGGACATGTCAGACACATCTCCTTCCTGAGCTCACGTAAAAGAAAAGTCGGAAATCAATTCAAAAATCGTGTCAGAAATCAAATGGTTAGATTTTTTCTTCAAACAGAGAATTATGAGCGTCAGATTTGAAAATTTCAAGTCAGAAATTAGTTCGCTGAATTCAAAGTATGGAAGTCGGAGCAAGAAATTATATTCAATGTCATAACAATAATTGCATCTCTCAGAATATTAATCTGCGTATAAAGAATAATTGAGGAAGATATCAGCTATCCAAGTACATTTTGACACCAAAAACGCAAGAAAAATTCCAAAAAATTAGGAAAAAGCAAGACAACATTATTTATTCTTTACTTTCACATTCAGATATCCACGAACTTATTAGAAAGTTCGGTGTATGATTGTGCAGAAGCGTTTCATCTCGCTGCGAGATATTATGCGAATAGAAACTTGCCCTTTGGAGTGAACATTCGCAAGAACGGCTAACCTGCATTTGTTTTGTAAGGCCCTAAATCAGTCGGCATCATCGCGAAAATATCCATTTGAGCCGCATTGTGCATCCAGGAGACAACATGTAGAGAACAGTTTTGCGTGTCAAAGGGGAAGTCAGCAATCTATAACACGTACTGTCTGACACTGTTTCCGTTAGGTTTATCAAGTTGTAGAGCGGAAGAAATTAAACATTTTATAACGTTAAATGCACATTATAGTTAAAACCGTTTGGCCAAAGAGTACATCATATATCAGGCAGAATCTGAATTCACATTTATTTTGATCAAAGCGAGCTCAAAATGGACGAAAAATGGACAAAAATGGACAATGAAATTGCAGATCGTAGGATACTCAGTATACTATTATTAAAGGTTGCAATATTATCAACCGGCTTTGATTGGATTAAAATTCTGGTTTGTTTATATTCTGTGTCTATTTGGTTCTCATTTTCATGCTTTTTATACTCCTACGACACAAAGTATTCTTTCCCTGCTCCATTTATTTACCCGTCTTTGGCGCCCTACAGTGTTCCATCCTGCAGCATCTTATTCCCTATCGAGAATCTGTGGACATACCCGGTACTTGCAATTAAACGTGATGAGTTGAGCATTAGAGATGAGTACATTCCCATGATAATCAATAATAGCATAGTTTTTGTCATCGGGTACGAGCGATTCTACGCTTATCCTAAAATGCAGCAGTTTTCGTAAATTTTGACACTGGTATGAGCCTACATGTTGTGAATAGTGAGATCAGGATACCAAATGCGCTCCATTGGTAAGAGCAGCTCGTCCAAGCCATCGTAATCGTCTGGATTCCATTGTAGAAAAACGTCGTTCCATAACTGAAAAACACTCTTAATCAGAGACACCGACATAAGTTAAGAATGGCGATAAGATATTGCATGACAATGATGCACTATTACTCCATAATTTCTGTTTTTAGCTCAACATTACACTCACTTTACTTTTTTCCTACGTGAGACGTAAAGATTTGCCGAAAAACTGTATAAAAGTCTTTTTAGGGATTCCTCACATCTATAGCGCGGAACAACCCCGCTCCTCAGCAACAACTGGAAAAATATGTCCATGTTACCACATTCTACTCAACGGCTCAGTGCTTTAGAGATCAAATTATCTTTATTGCCTTAATAACTGTACGATAGATTTGTATTTACCAAAAAGGTAAAGAGCAACTATATAGCGTTCAGAAGGACGATGAATATAAAAATATCGCTAAATATCATGTTGGCGAGTCGTCTGAATATCTTCAGGAATATGCGAGGATGCTGTGAAGATTGTAATTGAAAAATCGATTTTTAGAGAATTTAAGTCTGACTTTTGAACGAGAGCGCTCAGCGCTCCTCAAGCGACCGCTCTAGAATGCAAGAATAGAATTTTTAAGAATCTGCTAAATCTCTCGAACAAGCATTCTTGCCAAGAGGGAATTTTTCTTTTGTATACAGGCAACGCTGGCAACTTTTGCACAAGTTCATTTAGTTAGAATGAACTGGAAATGGAAATCAGTGACTTTCAGATGGGACGGAAAGAAAAAGTGATAAATAAACTACTCCTTTTGAACAATAACAAAAACGATTAACACTTCCTTTTAGACTTAAATTAAAATAATTGAAATGCCATCGCATATTTTTTGATTTTCACTGGGAACAGCCGTCAACTTTTTCCATGAAATTAAAAATATGCATATTACCATTCTGAACCATAGGACAATGGTGATGCTTTCCGATGCATCGTCAGTGGCTACAATACTGTGTAAAGCCGGATTTGTGGTGACGTTTATCATAGAGCGAGTGTCCCACACTGGGCGAAGATCCTTGTCATACCCAGTTAGCAGGATTCTCACCAACCGCTGTTGGGCGCTCTCTATAAATAAAGTTACATTATGCGATGCGCCGTTCATTTTGACTTCCAGTACAAGTTTTGGAACAGCTTTAGCTTATGATATTGGTGACTGAAAATTAAATTTTCATTAACTTAAGAATTTTATTTTCGTTCGTATAATTTGTGGTGAAGACGGAAGCTTTTGGACGAAATTTTGCGCAGGTGTAACTACATAGTGTTAATTAAAAGCATGACAAGAAAATGTTAAGGTAACCTGGCAATTTACCTTTATATGACGCTGAGTGAGTTGTTTCAGTGAGCAAGCCAATCAAGAGCACTACTTTTTGCAAAAACATCTTTTACTTTTCCGGATATCTATAACTCAAGCTGGGATGCTGAACAACTCTAGCAGCGTGCAAATCATGATCTTTTCAAATGGCGTTTGAACTTTGCAAAACTCCCCTGTTTTGCTGCGAAACAGGTCCGATTTTGGAATGTAATGGCGAATTAGGCTGAAGGGAGGCAAACTCACATTATACACTCGTAACACACTGAGCAAACCTTAGTTGGAAGCACTTTCTGAAATGAATGGCATGTAGATGTTGGCTGTACTGTTTGCTTAATTCCTGATCACCCGAATTTCATTGTTATTAACTGTAAACGGCTCTCCAGAGCGGGCGCTGTAATTTTATCCGTGTTTAACGCACCTCATGTTCAGGAAACTTGATCACAGACGCGTTTATTTTGCATCACGTGGATTTGGTTACGTACGAGCTAGAAAAGTACAAAAAAGGTGAGCAGCTCGTTCGCGCTGCGAGTTGCACTGTCTGCGGTACGATAAAGTACTCTTACTTTTATACCATTCCTACCTTAACCTTGACACTTTAAAATGAAAACGGTTATTTTTTAACCAAAGTGAACACTTCACTATGTTTTATTCTATAAAAAGGATCCAGTTTTAAGTGAAAATGGTGTAATTGCTGATTCCACTCGTTTATTTGATGATCAGACGTTCGACGAAGATTTCATGTTAGTAGTACCGTTAAGACAGCGCTTAAGGTACCTGTAGCAACCAGACTATAGGCACTCAAGTATTGTTCCGTTTCCTATGATAGATAACCAAAATCCATAAAAGCTTTTTGCCTCTCCGTGACGAAATTTTAAAGAAAAGGAAGAGGCAAATATGAACTTTATACGATAGCAAATAGAAAAGCTGCGCAGGTAACGCTCAACTGCTCTGTAATATTAATTAAATGCATCTTCCATTAACGTCTGCTTAATGAAATGAACATATTACATCTCTATTTATTTTGTATCGCGACATTTTTGATCCTTGCTGTTGTCATCATGTGCTCTTTGAAACGATGACGGTGGATTTTGCGACGTTATACAGCGGTACCCTATTGAGGATAGGTAGCGAAGTCACTGTAATGGCGAGTATGAACGTTTTCAGAGCGTTTGACGAAATCCCTTAAAAGCCAGTTTCATTATCAATTCTGAGTTATTATAACTTGTTGACAGTTTGACAGTTGGTGTCAGGCGCATGACGAATGCCGCTGCCATTCAAAGCAAATTTCCAGTCAGTGAGCATATAGAGAAAATCATTCTCGCCCACAAACAACCAATTGAAAACCGTCCGCCGTTAGGATGACTCAGCGCGCACATGATCGAAATAGCCAATCATGTTTTCATATTGAACGTAAATAAAAACGGAGACCAGAGTCGAATTTTGATGCAATAACCGAAGGTTCGGTTCCTTTAATGCAACACAATTACTAACGCTCTCTCCTCTTTTGATAATCTACCGACGTTCCCAAGCAATATGACTCGTTCCGCCGTCCTCCTACTCTGCGCCATCTTCGTCGTTTCAGTAGTTTACTGCACCAACAGCGGACATTCAGGTAATCGTTTCCTTTATTCTGGGACATAGCAAATTTTTGCCTTCATTGTAAGCAGTATTCCATGCGACATTAGAAAATCGAAAATTTTTAGCTCAGATGCGATGCTTAAGCTCAACTTTTTTGGAGATTGACCTTGTTCACGAGAACTGAAATATTTGACGTGAACTATGCATGCTTAACGTTAAATGCAGTAATGATCGCACTTACTGGTAGGCATCTCTCTTGCCCTTGAAATAGGGCGGGTTTCATATCGCGTACCTTTAGCTAAAGTCGTGCTTAATACAGTGATAAAGTATAGTCCTTAAGGGCGACTTAAGCTAAAGTACGCGATATGAAACCCACCCATTGTCAGACACGCTTTGGTTCAATCGCAGTCTCATCAATTTAAACCGGTAAAATTACTTTTGTACAACAAGCAGTACACGTTAGGTGACGAACAATAAACATGTCAATTAAAGAAACAAGAATATTCCATAAATACAAGTATGAAATATATTAGATATTTATTAAAATACTTTTAAAATATTGAATATGATATACATAATAATCAGTATATTGGAATAATTATGACAAAGTAAGATATGCATGTTACACTTACAGATCATACGGGAGCGCCGCAGGTCAAATGTGCGGATACGCGCAACGACTGCCGCGTGCTCCTCAGCCGCAACTCCTGCAACAGAAACGTCAGTAGCATGGTCTTCAATGAATGCCCTAAATGGTGCAATAAGTGCTGATAAAATCAAGAGCACCATCTTCCACGAGCTCGCGTTATAATCAGATGTACCGCCTTTTATATTCTTCGCTTTATTCGGGCACTGTTATCTTCATTTAAACGAGTATTCAGTCTGCATATTTTCAGTGATGCACCATTGTATTCAATGCTTTAATCTTTCACTCTTTCCATGTTTTATCACTATCCGCTATCAATACAGTATATAAATTCTCATGATTATTTTCTCAGCTTTATCAGAAGCGCATAACAAAACAAGGCGCTTCACATTTCCTCCGCATCGACAATCAGTGAGCGACATTCATAAAGCAGTTTCTTTTATTCAGATTACTTTTCGGAAGATTCCCTCATTTGTAACCTGCACCCCACCTTCCGAATAGGTATTGAAAAACTATCGAGCGACCACTCTGCAAACAAAGCGGCTGAAGTGTAACCACGACTGAAACAGCAACTCCATCGATTCGGGTTCGGGTTCTCAAAAAGAGCGAATCCTGAATGATAGTTTCAAACCATACGAGCCTCGATCTCGTTCCAACTTCAATTCACAACAAAGATTCAGGAACTGAAAATGTACTATCGCTACAGAACGATTTTGACCTTGTACGCAAAAGTCAGTACACCGCACTGCACCTTTACTAGTCTCTATTATCTCTGAGATCAATTACACACTTCAATATCAGTCAATATCAATTCTTGTTGCGCCTTTGTGATCAATTGCGCTTCTTGGCGCTGTTCTGATTACATTTGTGATAAAATCGAGCCGAAACATTGCAAAGATATCGATGAGCCAAGGGTACTGGTCAAAAAACTATGCTCGAACAGGCAAACTGACAAAATAAACGTAAATGTTTCTTTACGACTTGTGGTTAGCTTATATTTTTGCGTGTCATCTGAACGCCACCGAGTGATATTCTCTTGTTGAGAAAAAATCGAAACGGTTCAGCGAAATATGATTTCATGAAGCGAATAACATCGTCATTGCAGTGGCAATTCATTTATAAATTAAAGAATGGAGTCAATATCCTGAGGCGGTATCCAGGCTCGATGCGCGTTGATAGCAACGATCACTTAGTCACGGAAAGTTGGTCCAGTCGGTCGGCAAGGGAGTGGATCGGCTGATGCCATGCGGCCTTCAGCGATAACGCTGAGTTATGTCCACGGAAGGTCACAGTGGTCAATGCTTTGATCAACTTCGCAGTGCTATTACCTTAAACCATAGGAAAAATCTGTAGCGATATAAGGAATGGTCGTTAATTGCTTCTAAGACGACATTCAGAAGAGTGTCACCACACGGTGCTTATGAGGAAAGCTGAAAGTGTGGATAGAACGAATTTCCTTTTCTGGCCCGTGCTATTGCTTTATCCAATGTTTACTTAAAAAATAGTCTCGGCTTTGAGGCAATAGCATGTCCACTGATTTGCCTTCTTACAATTTGTTTCAGTGGCGTTGGCGTAGAACGACGTGAAGAAGAAAATGACGGTTTTCAAGTTGGATTATCTCACCTTTTCCAATGCACTTGCTGAATACTTGCAAGTGACTTCCATTCACGGACTGCATAGAATCGGATGGGCGAAAAATACCATCTGGAAGGTCATATGGACTGTCCTCTTCCTGATCGCTTTCGGACTATTCGTGTTCATACTCGTACTGCTGACCCAGGTAGGCAAAAGAAAACTCGTTGAGGTAAAATAATATAGCCACCGACTTGGAGTCTCCTTTCTACAGAGAGCTGATTCGATTACCCTTTCTCTGCTTCTGTCAAGCCCTCCCCCTTTCTTCATCCCAGACCTATTTTACTAAGCTGATTTGTGTTGAGAACTGAGATAGTATAATTTTGAGCAGGTAAAAGTGGGTATGTTCTGGATAGGTGTCAAATAATGATTTTAATAAAATTTCCTCGGTGCTCAAAAATATGGCCGGTATATTAATCGCGCCAACAATCGCGACTCTTGAATCCATTCCAAAAACTGAGCTTCGTGAAACCTATTTAGAATTTAAAATACATATGATACTTGGAATAGCTCTGCCAAGCATGTGTTACAGTAACTAATTTCGATAATATTGCGATGCCCATTACGCTAGAGCGCAAGTCTGGTTTCCAAAGGTAAAACTGACTAAAAAATGGTCTTTTGAACTTTTGTTTTATAGGAATACCAAGCACGTCCAATTAAGACTGTTATCAAGCGGTCAAACGACTACGAGTCCTTTGCCGGTGTCACGATCTGCAATCTGAATCCGATGCGAACCGATAAAGTCTCCCAGTCCGTGCTCGATCAGTATCAGAAGTTCACCTCGCTCGTCAACTGGAGTGTAAGCTTTCTTCAACGCAGTTCTTTAAATAAACACTATCTATTTCAACTTGTGTTTATTGCACCATTCACTTCTGGTATTCCAATATTACATTCAACTTGTGCAAACATTTTAACGCATACACGTCGTATACTTGAATCAGGCTTTCTTTCGCAGCATGTTCATTATGGGTATTCAAACTGTAACTATTCTTTGAAGCGTTATGGCGGTAATCGCAGGAAGTTAATATCGGTAAAATAAATTAAAATCGTGACTCCTGACGTTACAGTCACTCCTCAGTTTCTGTGAACGAACTTAAAATTAGAGAAATGCGCGTTTGGACCAGATGATTAATAATGCTTAGCAACGTGTATCCAGACCATTAGAGCATAAGATAACATTTGGTTGCGTGTTTGCATTACTTTATTTCAAGAATAACCCATTATTTCAGGTCAGTCACACGTTTTCAGACGACTGTGTTAATCCATTATGTAATTTAGATGGCGATAGAAGAAGGATACCCAGATCCGTACCTTCGCGAGCGAACAACCTTTGCAATGGTATTGGCGAATAATGGCTGGGACGCACGGACCACCCTCGGGCACCAACTGCACGATCTCATCGTTCACTGCGCTTTCGACGGCCGTGAGTGCAATTTGGACAGAGATTTCGTGCAGTTTTGGAACGATCTCTACGGAAACTGCTTCACTTTCAACGGCGGCAATTTGAAGAGCAACTACAGCAAGAAAGTGCAAACAACGGCTGGACCGATTAACGGTTTGACTTTGCTTTTACGTTAGACTGTACAGTTCTGCTCGGGCTCTGTTCCATAAAACTATGGCAATTGCACTTCTACCATTCGCATTCTTGCGAGCAATTTTCTTTCATCAGATAGGCGTCGGAGTCGGTAGGGGTACAGTTTTTTTCCAACAAATCTGCAACAGCCGTGTGCAGCAACTATGATGTGCAAATTTCAGAATGTATTTCTATAGACAATTGTAATTTTAACCTTTTATCTACCACATTGACCGTAGCACACTTACCGAATGACAACCAGACAATTGACCTGAACCAGGAACGATGAAACCGGCAACCGTGTCACAAGAACAGCGCGATTGAAGGTTTCACCGAGGCTGGTAAATTAGTCAACTGCTTGTTTTCAGGTTTGATATGTAATGAGAAGTTTCAAAAGAGTATTGACCGGCAGAACATCAGTTACAGTAAATAATGATTCATCACTTAATATTAATGAAACAATGCTGAACGCGTTGATGGTATCAGGCATCGAACGAGAACGTTTCGCCAGAAACTCTGTAGATAACTTTACAAGTTGTGCTCCGAATAGGTTTCCGTCGTTTTTGAAACTGAGTGAGTTGCAGCTAAGGGTAACCACATCGCCACTGGATATTGACCGTAACCAGGGACGGTGGAACCGCCAATCGTGACCCAGACAAAGCACGATTGGAGGTTCCACCGAGCGTGGTCAGACGGTCAGTGTACAGAATTGTCAGCGAGATCAACGGTTGATAAAAAGAACTGCAATGAGGATGATATATCCATAGTTGTGAAAGGGAAAGTATTAGGTTGATTAGGACAACGACGAGAAAAGAGTTTATTTGGGAGATAGCAGCAATAAACAATCTGATCTAGGAGAAGAATGAGAAAGGCAGGGAGGATAAGTAAGCACTGCAGTAAAGAAACAATGTAAGAGAGCGGTGAAGAGAATGTACAATCAAATGATGAATGAACGGCATGTATTCAAGCGCCTATATCGCCCTAACTAGTGACCGAGATACGTCTATCATATCTATTGTCAAAGTAAGTGGACAAACTGCAGCGCAGATTAGCCATAGAGCAAATGAGAGTGAGGTTTTGCGTAGCACAGAAGGACAAAGCGAATGACAAATAAACATAATGCACTGGGAATCATTGGTATATAATTTATCGACATTATTTCGATCCATAATCTATCAGTTACCTCGTTTAGGGACAGCAATACAAAATTAAAAAGAATGAAAGATGATGAAAACTGGCCACTATACTCGTCCAAAAGTTTTAGCTCCTCTTTTGCTCCTACCTTTTCAAATAAACATTCCTGACGGAGAATGATCGCTTTAGCCCTATCAAAAATGGCATTCTTTTTACTGATTTTTCCATGATGTGAATCAGCGTCATATATTGGTGTCTTATATATGAGACAAGCCAAGCGACACGCGGCAGCAGCCAGACAGACAGCGACCAGGGCGCAGATTAGTTTCTGTCTGCCTGTGCGTAACGCAGATAGACGCGAGCGTACAGAGTTGGCGGCTGACAGAAAGGTCACCCGACACAGCGTTCATGGACGTCGCAAAACTCGCCCAGCGCGCGGCATCCATTTCTCATTGTGCACACACCTGCGCGTTTGTTCGCGCGTAGAATTGTCCATTGAGAAACGAAAGAGATCGATAAACAGTGTTGGCCGTAACAATTGCGCAAAACAAACAAAACATAGCAGGAGTTTCGCTGTGGTATAGTGGTGGGATTTACGTAGCTCATTCGAAACGGATCGGGTTCGATTCACGACAACGGAGCTCCCTGTGTCAGTATACGACAGCCGACCGAGGAAGTCTACTATCTTGATGAATGGCCTTCTAAAAACAATCCGAAAAAGCGGGTCCTGCGTCGGAGCTGGAAAAAGCAAAGAGACTCTTTATAAATAAAACACAGTATGACGAATGAAAATGTCCTTAGTTGTCAGCGTACTTTTGCAGTTGGAACGGTACCAACATGAAATAAACGCGATTCATGTTTCAGCCATATAAATCGTAAAGTATATTGCTAGAGGTTTTAGCGTATCGCCGCCAATTGCCAAGGATCTCACACCTCGACTCATCACTTTTGCATTCTCTCGAACGCATGGCTGATGAAACTGATTGCAAAAGTGACAAATTACGATGAGCGATCCTGTATAATTTTGAAAATACCATAGATTGTATGCGACGCAGAGTTAAAGAGTTGTCCACCTTCCCCCCATCCACATTTCCCACAATATATTGCTGCTAATTTGCTAATTTACTGCTGCAATTGTAGGCTTGGTTTTGGTGTTGAACATTCAGTCAAAGCTCTACTTGCGCACTTTGACGGAAGCAGTGGGTGTCCGCGTTCTCATCCATCCGTCAACCGTCATGCCGTTCCCCGACTTCGATGGAATCACTCTGCCCGGCAATTTCGAAGGATCAGTTGGCATCGATGTCGTAAGCATTTCTACTGAATCTTCAGGGGAAATGGAACACATGAGGGATAGTGTGGATAATAAAAAGAGAAAGAAAGCGAATAGATTTTCATACTTGCATATTCCCCCACTGCATCGACCGGTGTATCCACTTTGAGTAACTTGTGTTGTTGATGTGGTTATACGAACTAGAACGAGTTTAGCCCATTAGTCTGCTTCAAAACTCACGCCGAAAGTTGAAAACTGAGATATTTAGTCTAAATTTGACCCGAATATCTATTGTTCATAACATTAAGCGGTGAAGACTACGCAGAACTGAGATTCAATTCCTTAATTCTCAATAGTTTAATGATATGGGCCCCAGATGTAGTTCTGTCGACATCCACTTGTACAAATAAAAAGCTTTTATCATCACACACTCAATCGCTCTTTCTTTTCAGAACGAATATCGTCATATGTCAAAACCATATGGCAGCTGCAGTTCGGAAGTCGAGGACCGCTATCATTATTCTTATTCGACGCTTGTACATACATTTAACATAAATATCATTAATATTTCGTTTGATATTGTATTTTAGGCCTGTCATAATGTCTGCAAACAGGACGCCACTTTGATCTCCTGCGGGTGCCTCGACCCAACGCTGCCCTTATACGAAGGAATGAAAATTTGTGACATCAATACGATTGGTACATTCCTTGTGCAGCTATTTTATAGTTCTTGTTAAAGGAAGAGGGGTTAGTGTAGAAGTAGGCGAAAGGGACGGCTGCAGCTTAACAAAAAAGATAAGAGAGTAGCGTTGGCTTTATGGGCAAAAGGCCATGTCGTGTTATCTCACGTCTCTTGATTTCTTTCTGCGGAAAATCTTAGTCGATCGTCTGCTTCGATCTTGTTGAAGTAACTCCCCCTTCCCCAATCTTGTTTCTTCCACTCTAGTGCCGGCCGCTGCTCTCCTAATGGGAGACCTATTTCATCTTAATTTTGAAACTTTTGCAATTGCATTTCACTTCAAGAAATGCAATTACAGATTATTTGCTATTTTATTCACTACCGTTATTCCTCAATTGTAATTATGATTGAAATAGTTGCAAACTTCTATAGACCGTTAGTTGAAATGAATTCAATTCAGCTGGAGAAGAACGAGAATGCCACCAAGCAGTTGTGGAGGCGTTTGCGGAGGGAAGGGAATCCTGCGACTGTCCTGTGCCTTGCGTGTAAGATCTGAGTTGTCAGTGTCATAAAACTATTGCAATTGCAAAAATACGGCATCAGATGTGCTATTGTTGGTCACTTTAAAATAATTTCTGATTTTCTTAGTCGATGCGCTTGTCGTCTCGCGATTACAATAGATTTATGGAATATGCCCCTCAGCAGTCTTTTGATCAATCACAAAAACACTGACTGTAAATGGTTTTCAGGGACACGCAGTACGGTATCGACTATTCGATGGCGAAATGGCCTAATAATGCTTTTGCGGTAGGCATTTATATTCGAACGGTTGAATTGGACGATATATGGATGTCGAGCAGTGATCGATCATTGACATATTTCTTTATAAATCATATCATATAGTTAATCCTTCACTGATGCAATGTGCTAGAGAACTGTTGCGTTTTAGATGGTTAGTTTCCGGAAGTTATTTTATTACTTTATTGCAATCGCAGAATTGCTGTACTGCGAGCGGATTGCTTGGTAAAACCGGAAGTAACCTAAAAGTGGCCAGTCACTGTGCTTCTAATTCCGCAGTTGCAAAAGTACAGTGAAAAGTGTCCTTAGGATGTGTTAGCGACACCGTATACCCCACAAACTGTAATTTGTAAGTTTCACCAAGTGGAGAAATATGATATTTTTGCTAGACGTGAAAAGCTTTTCTGGAATTAGTTTATCTTCATGGCTCCAACCAAATTTTATCTCTAAGTAACAAAGTCAATTTTCGTTTTCAAGGATACATGCAGATTAATGAAAAAAGTAAACAAGAAAGAGATATGATAAAAGTTATTAATTGAAGGGGCGTAAGCCTCAAAGGACCGCTTTACGCGTACATGTCTTTTATCATACAAACTTGTGTATTAAGTTTAAATTTGTGATTTCAGGATCAAATTTTAAACAAAACGCTCTTCTTTGCCAAGGATAGCGATGGAAATGAAAACAAATCCTACCCATTATCCGACCTTGTCGCCGTAAAAGTGTTTTTCAAAGAGATCGGCAAAACAATCTATCAAGAAGAAGCAATATACACGGTACCATTTAAGTGCAATTTAAGAAATTAACAAAAGATTTAGTGTTCAGTTTGAGCTCATCTATAGAGAATCAATGTTAACGGGTCATAAACAGGGGAGATTTTTTCTTCGAGTGATCGGCTATATCGGCTACACAAACTTTATATGCTGATCTAATAATGTCAGTTACAGCTCGCGCATTATTTGACGTTCGTCGGTGGAATCAGTGCGCTGATGATTGGAGCTTCGATAATAAGCATCTTCGAAATACTGGAGCTGCTTTACACTTGGGTGAGTCGTTGTGAGCTATATGCTTTACATCCGCCATTTTTCGCATAATTGAGACTGCTCGCGAAAGGAAAGAACGCTTACTCTATCGCATTCAATATTTCAGGCGACACTGTCCTGCCTGCACTACCCGAAATGGGAAAATAGGAAGAAGCGCTATGAGAAAAACCTGCACTTAGCGCAACAACCAGGGCGTCTCGTAGAAAAAGAGCCTCCGCCGAAGATCGAGGATGACGAAACTATCAACGAGAAAATTCTACCGCGCATGCATCAGGCATATGACAATCGAAAGGTTGTCGCTTCGCACTAAACTAGAAAGGCTTTGTGTCATCTTGCTGTGTATTTGATGTGCAGTCAAAGTGCCTATGTTTGGTCCTGTCGACGCGCGTTCTCTGCTCTGGGGCCGATTTCATAAAACAAATGAGAAATGAATTAACATTTAAATGTATTTCCATTTCACATTCGTTTTGTGAAATAGGCTCTTGACTGCGTAGATGACTAAATCTGAGTTCCGCTTATGAAACGGTGATTGACACGACTGGCGCGCCTCTGCCGCCACACCTGTTTGCCGCTACTTTCCGCACGAACACTTAACCGTTTGCTTTCCACGAATGTCTGCTTACTGTTCAAGTCATTATGATCTGTAAGTCATCACGGTTCTTTCGTAATGCAGTCTCCTCACTGTTGATGTTGTGCATAAAAGTTTCCAGAAAATTGTGAAACGCAAAGTAAACGAGCAATTGCTGCATTTGCAACAGAACAATGAATTTGAACCCGCGATGGTCTATTCATGATCAGGCCTATGGTACTTGATCAGTACTATTAGTGTTTACAGTGCAACTGTAGACTAACGTTCATTTTAATAAACGCAGTGCAATTATTTTTCTATTTTCATTGCATCTGACACGACCGATTGGTTATCGCTGGATTGGTTATATTATTTCCGCTTTCTTTGTCAGCTTCCATATTTATAGGTCATACATTTACTACAGTAAGCTGCGTCAGAAATCAAAAACGTAAACGTGGAACATTGTAATGCATCATTGTGCTAGAGTGACATTACTAACTTATGGATCAATGCAAGGGCGGCCAGGAGCCTATTTCACTGTTGCTCAGTCCCTGAAATCTGAGAAAAATTGGCTACGTCTCGTACCTTTAATTCGAGGCCTACAAGGCTGAATAAGCATACTCATCCAACATACCTCAGATATCAACGACTGAGCTTTGGTCAAATAGGGCGCTCAAGAGCCTACATCGTAAAACGGTTGAGAATTGAGAGGAGAACAACTAAGTTTCAAATCTACGTTGGCATTTTATCGAATGCAGAATTGGTGCTCCATTTCTCAATTCCCAATAGTTTTATCAAATGACCATCAAAAAGGAGCAGTTGGAAACTTGCAGTCTAATCATCAAACATTCCGCCAAAGCCTCCCTCTGACTCGCTGCTCGATCCTTTGTCCTCTTTGGCAGGCTTCTTTTCTTCTTTCTTTTCTTCAGCCTTTGCTTCTTCCACAGGAGCGGCGATAGCTGCACCCGCCGATGGCGGCCCTGTCGCAGCACCGCCTTCCGTGACATTTGTGATCAACGCCTGGAAAACAAGAGGTGGTTTTGAGGGAATCTCGAGAAAACTAATATCAATGAAAATGGATAAAATAAAATCGAGAGAATCTATGAC
>NIUQ01001030.1:22938-36065 GCA_002796945.1 Plectus sambesii | reverse complement strand
AGGTCGATGCGCTTCGCCCACGACTTTGGCTGCTCTTCGACCAACTGCGCGTAATAGGGCGTTTCCTCTCTCAGCATCAGCTTGTCGTTTTCGAGGTTATCCTCAAGGTATCGCAACTGCAACGCACCGTACTTTCCGTGATGGCATTGAACTGAACGGCAGCGGGCACATTAGACACTGCCGTGACCGAAACTTTAAGTCATAGTGACTGATTCAGGAAAATGACAGTATTGTTCAAAATTATATTACATGCGCAAATACGAAAAATGTTGCATTACTGCTGTGCAATAGGTTTTTTAGAGTTTGCTGCTTAAAGTAGACTTCAAGTGCCGCCTTTAAAAGATTGGACGAAAATTTTTTAAGGCGCTCTAGTACATCGGCTGTGACGCGGATTTACGCAATGTCTTTTTGAAAAACTACTCAATGTAGCTGCGATGGCGAGTCTTACCGGCGGCGTTCGCTGTCGGTACTTGCGAGCTGCGCTGGTCACGATGGCCGACTCGAGCAGCGCCAGGAAGCAGAAACCCAGCACAGTCATATTCCATATGTCGCTCGCTTTCAAGAAGTACGTATGTGGAGCTGTCGCTGAGGTGTTGGCAATCTGTCAACACACTCGATTAGCTATATCTCAGCGGTGTTGGGACATACGAGCGCGATGCAGAGGAGGAGACAGGGGACGCCGACGACGAAGCGCGACAGTTGCGAATTGGTGTGAAGCCAGAAAGCGAGCCAGCTGATGAGCACCAGCAGAATGGTGGGCAGGTAGAGCACCCACATGTACATCGTGACACGTCGCTTGAAGTTTAGCGCCACTTGCAGGCAGGAGTACGTGCCTTCAAAGCGTTACATTGACAAAAGCTTGTGAAATTTCAAGAGTCACCTGTGCTGGTCACTTGAGTCGGGCAGTCGATCGGCACTGCATCGACCAGATCGAGATCGTTGAGCCACTTTTGCGTTCGAGATGTTCCATACTGGATAGGATCATTCGATCGCCAGTCGTAATGGACGCTTTCTTGAACATGACCATCTTAAAGAGAAACTATTCAAACATCAACTTGACAGTCGGTAATTCAACTTACAACTGGCAAGGCGCAGTTTACACTGCTGCTCGTCGAGCGGATAGGCCAAGAAATCTTGTTCACAGAGCACAACGAGTGACAAACTGAAGACAAGGATGGTGATGATATGAGCGCGCTGATCAGGTCAGTTCACTCACCGAGTGCTGTAGGTCACGTGACCATTCGGTCCTAGTCGGACCAGTACATTGTCATCGTCAATTTTATGCCGCACAGCTGACAGTTCGTTTTGGAAAAACGTATCCGGCATCCAGATGTCGTAGTCTGAAAACTTGAAATAAAACTAAGTTGTTGGCGCAATCAGGTTACTTGGCGGTACGTTGATGTAGTTGGCAACTTTTCCAAAGCGACCAAAGTTCAGCCGCGGGTCGACCCACTCTTGGCGCAGGGTTAATTGAATTTCATACTAAATTATTGCGTTATTTTGTGATGGTAACGGCTTAAATTTATGATGACAAACCCTGTCATGATTTATCTTTAGATGACGGATGAACATGTTCACTGTAATGTTCGCTGCCTTGGATAGGTCGTTATTGTCTGAAAAAGTTTACTTTTTAAGTGAACGCGCATAGTCGTTTGGTACTCGAGTTTACCTGCGCTCTGCCACGCCATCGGATGCAGAGAGTCGTCATAATTTTTGAATAACTTTTCCAGCACATCGCTATCGGGCTGTGGAGGGATGGTTGCGACTGTTATTTCCAGTGCACCACCATCGGGCTGCGGAGGCACTGTTGCGTCTGTTATTTCCAGTGCATCGCTTTCGCGCTGTGGATGCAGTGTTGCAACAGCAACTGTTACTTCGGCATCACTAAAAATAATATTAATTAAAAGTAATGGATAACTTATCAGAGAGGAATCAAGAGATAACCTTTCGGAAGTGACTTTTTCGACAATCGATAATGTCTCATTGGCGACGTCGTCCCCTTTTGATTGATCAGCAATTATGGATGCGACGAATAACAAGGCGAAAAGAAGAACAATTCTGCAGCGACTAATAGCCGTCATGATGGCGCGAACGACCTGTTCAGTAATTGCGATTGCAAGTCACACGATTTTCGGGCGAAGAGTCCGCGGGTCGATGCCGGCTCAGATCGCATCAGATTTTCTCAAACTGGTTCCGGGTCGATGCCTTACAGTGAAGGAGGACTGCAACTGTTGATGTAATGGAAAGGGGCACGCCCATGACTATAGTGACAAGCGCTGTTCACAGCCGGTTAGCCGCGGCCCACGGCCTCCGTCGGATGGATTTGTCTGCCAGATGCATCCTAATCACTCGAGCCATTAGCCGCACGACCAGTCGCACCTCTCTCCATATGTTGCAAGCTGACGCGTCCGATGCCGCCCGATCCCCTAGCGAATTGAAGACGCGAAAGCGCGCTGAGCAAAAACACAGCGGTTGTGTCTTGCGCTTTATCGCTCGCTTGATCACTTCAGAGCGCATCTAATCGCATCTGTGCAAGTGTAAGAGCAGGCTAATTCTGGGGGGCGAGAAGTTGGCAGGACGCGGCAAAGTCGATAATGCCTGCGAATCGAATTTGGTAGGCACAGCGTTCAATCAACGCCCTCCACGCACCGTCAGCAAATGCCCGTTCGTCGTCGGGCCACAACTCGATCCAGTTGGTTTCCCTTCCCGTAGGAGGAGGAGGAGAATGAACACGGCTTGTTATATTCTGATTTTGTGCCAATATTTTTACTTCTCTTACGCAAGTCGAACGGGGCGCTCTGATAATTGCAAGCCGGTGCACGCCAAGGGATGGGGCGTGAACCTCGTCTGCTGCAGCAAGACGAACGCTCTGCAGCGCCACTGCGAATACTCGACGGAACAGTATTGCGGCAGTGAAAAGTGCTTGTGCCATTTGATGGTTGCTGTGGAAGACTTAAAGTGCTCGCCGGAAAGTAGCGTACTCTACCGCTGGGAAGACCATAAGGCGGCGCACAAGTATGCCTTCGCCTGCAATCGACCTAATTTGCCCAATGCTCGCGCGGAATTCGTCGTCAAACTTACTCGTTGGGGAGTGGGAGCCGGCAATGCTGCAAAGCGACAACTATCGCTTCTCTTCGGTCTTCAAACGTACAATATTACGGCGCTGGACATTAGTCTTACGTCAAATGTCTTCGCTCCGGCCAACTTGGCGCAACATTTCCCAATGCTGCGCTACTTGCGAGCAACAAGCGCAGAGACGGGCGTGCTTGCACAATCGGCGTTGATGGGCATAAGCTCGTTGCGCTTTCTGCAAGTGATCAGTCTACGAGACGTCAACGCGTCCTTAGCATTCGCAACCGCCGCCTTCGCCAAGCGTCTTCAACGCTTGGACGTGGACAACAATCCCGCCGTCCTTGTTCTGCCCCACTGGCTCGTACACGCCGAGCGACTGGCCAGCATCGTCATCAAAGCCACTGCCATCCATGACGTCGTCCCTTTGAACGGCCTGCAGGCCTTGCGTCACATGCGTCTGCCGCACAACAAGATCGTCCTCACGGACTCGATCAGCCTCCATTGTCCGCTGCTCGAAGAAGTTGATCTCAGTGGAAATAGAATCGAGCGCATTGGTGTCAACTTTTTTCGCCGGGCGCCCTTACTGCGCTTCGTCGATCTCAGCGACAATCCGCTACACTCGCTCGCCCATGGCGCCTTCGAACAGAATGTCAACCTCGAATGGCTGTACCTTCGCAATACGCGATTATCTTCACTCAGCGCAGACCACCTGATCGGCCTCATCTCCTTGCAACATCTATCGCTGGCCGCATGCAACAATATGGAAATTGAACCGTTCGCACTGCTGCCGCTAAAGTCGCTCAACACGCTCGACCTGCGCTACAGTAACATGACAACAGTGCCAGTGGCAGTGACGCAAGCGTGCGAGCTGAACAATCTCTGGCTCAGCTTCAACATGCTTCACTCCGAGCAGTCGCTGCCGCCGGAAGTTCTCGTGCAGTTGACGACACTGAAGCAACTGTCGTTCGATCAGAATCCGCTAATCGAACTCCCGCTCGGTCTGTTTCTTTTACCGAAAAGCAACCGCCAACTACTTAGTGACGTCATTTCCACTCTCATGATGTTACCAGTATGGTGGCGCGACCCGTGCACTCCCTACTTCTGGCATGTTCACCTGGTAAATAAGTTTATTGCACGTAGTATACTGACAAACCGCATCTTTCAGGTAAACAGAAGTGAGTCGGGAGAAGATAAAAAGTACTTTGAAGAAAAGTTAGCAGGATGGGCCGGAAGTCGGCTGACGAGCAAGCAAAGATCGCTCTGCGATGAGCACTACACGAGTCACATGCGCAAACTGCACTTGTATAAAGAGCTCGAATCGAACGGACGCTGCGAAGCTACGAGGCGCTTACGATCTCTCGTACGCAAGCATTCGGCCACGCATCACCAAAGTGCGAACATCGAATCAAGGTCCTCCACTAATTTTTCACTACCTAAACCAGCCGTCCGGCAACATATACTCGCTCTTTCGCTGTTCTGTAATGCCATCGTTGTGTTTGTCGTTTTCTTCGTGGGCACAATTTTCGTCGCTCGCAAAGTTTTGAACATTTGATAAGTTCAGTCCGCTTCATAGTGCGGGCAGTGTTCGCCCGCTTATAAAAGGTGCAAATCTGTATTTAGTTCTTTATTTAATCTGTCGATAATTTTTTGTGTCAAGTTATTCGTTGAACTATGCATACCTGCGACCTCGCTCAAAAATTTTCCAGTTTCGCATTAAAAAACGTGACTTCGTCGTCGCCTTACCTCGCGCCACCTTCACGCTCGCGGACGAAAACACTGTAGCTAGGACAGACATTTTTATTCCATAATCACAGAAAGCCAACAAAAACATGAAATATTTTGTGAAGACGAATACGAGATCAAACAGCAGCTGTAATCGACCGAAGACTGAACGAAAACACCAGTAAATTTTCTAATTGGTCGCATAGCGCTCATACAATTCAGAGTCTATGTACGGTAGCTGCTGCTATAATAACCACGTGCAAGCGCTCTTATTATTTTCGGAAGAAAGAAAGTTATAAACCTCGACAATAATATGATGCAATGATGAAAAACCAGCAAACGACAAAAATTTCAAGTACAAAAATTTGAATTTGAACTCGCGCGCAAAAAATCACTCGTTCTTCGCAGCTGCCTCCTTGGCTTTACGCTCGGCTTCCTCTGAATCGATTATTTTTATATGAACGAAGAAGGGGGAGAAATGAAAGTTTACCTTTCGATGCTCGTTCCTTCCATTTTCCCTTATTTTCAAGAAGTATCTTTGTCCACGGATTAGGTATTTCCAGCTTTCCACTATGCGTCAACGGCAAGCGACGAACACTGGACGGCGATGATCCTCGACTGAAAGTGACAGAGTTCATCAAGAAGACACTGCTACTATAAAGATACTGTACAGGTCTGGAAGAGGGGACAGAGCGGCGCTGTTCGACCCCGACCCGCCGTCGTTATCTCCCGTCCCGTTGGTGCTCAGCGACATCGACTCGTGCGGCGGAATCGACACCAACGGTTCGACCATCTTCGTCAACAACTCCGAGCAGACGACCATTGTCGGCTCGACGATGAAATCGATAAAGCCTTCAATAATGAAGTTAGAAATTAGAAATTAGTTCTAGAATAATGTCAAATAGAATTAGACGAATATAGTGTACCGATTTGTGATTCAGCAACATGGGTAGTGTGGCGATCGCAGAGTGGAGAGTAGGGTAGTCCCATTGAGGCTTCGAGGTCGCCCTGACGGAAGAACTCCTCGAGCACTCCCTGCGTCCACTGTTCGTGCAGCGGCCACGGCTTGGCGGGGTGCGAGATATCGCACGCATGGACGATTAAACACAGCGCTTTGTTCTTGTCAATCCTGAACAGCGCAAATCCAAAATCTCACTATCCTTGTGGCAGTCTTGCCGTAGAAAGGGAGCCGATTAAAGCAAGAACTTCTTCAGGTTTCAAACGGTAGGATCAGCAATATAATGAGAGGAGGGGTTTATAAAACGGAAACTGCGCTCAGGAAGGGGAAGAGTGACCGCTCCGGACGTATAGCGGAAAATGAATTAAAGGTAAAGCATCGACTAGAGGGCGCGCGCGCGCTCAACGAGCGATAATAAGTATAGTAGCGCGTGTGCGTGCGGAATGATTGACTAGCGATATAAATGATCACTCTTGTTGATTACAATCCAGCAATCATCGGGATAATTTGCGTACCCTTCCGGCAGTGATAGCATGTTCTTCATTGTTTTGATTTGTACGAAGTGAGTCGACATGTCAGTCGCGAGTACTATCTCGATGACCATGTTGCGGAACTCTCTGAAACATTTTTTTCGCATCATTAATAATGGACTTTGGCGATGAAAGTGAATGGTGGTTAGAGAGATAAAAGCTATTAATCAACAATAAGACGGAGAACTGGGAAAGGCAGGGGAACAGTTGGTTTAGGGATTCATATACAACTCTGTTGCATAGGTACACAAAACATTCAGTATCCCATTTCAGACGTGCGCCAAGATGTTTTTTGCATTCAATTAGTATGCATCTACAGGGCTCAAAGTTAACCCAGCCGTTTCACTCAAAAATACGAAAAATGTGAAAAATTGACAGGCCAGTGAGTAAATCCACTGACCGAAACTCCTCGCGAGTTAAATGCTCCAAGATGTTCTTGTCGGTCTCCTTCATCAAGCGAAAGCAGGAGCTGACATGGTGATTTTCCAAAACGCTTCTATCGTTGTATAAAAGAGCAAAATTCGATCTGGAAAGGGCCGAATTAGAGTAGTGGACAAGAGCATTTGTGCGAACCCGGATTGAATATGGAAGCTGTTGGTGTGGCCCGTGTGTTCGTAATCGTGAATTAGCGCGCCGAACAGAACGGCGAACAGCTCCAAGTCTCCGAGACTATTCTGCAGTTGGCAAAAAAATTGGTCAATAGCCGATCGCCATAGCGAAATCGCCTTACCGCAAGCCCCGTCTGGGATAGCATGAAATGCGACGTTTGTGCGACATCGGCCGCGTGTACTAAATTGTGATAGGGATTGTTGTGCTTGCTGTAGCCGGCTTCCAGCGCCAGCAGGTAAGCGTCTAGCGTTTGATAGTGAATCTAAATGCAATTATGCGTCAGCGGACGTCAGTCACTCAAAGACACCTTAAAGCGGTCGAGGAATCCGTATCGATTGAATAGCTCAAACCCGACGTATTTCAGCGCGTGTCCGTCGCTGACATGATTGAGTTCAAAGGAACTGAACGACCAGGAGTTTACATTCTGCAAAGGTTGTTCGTTTAAACGACGTAAGGGACGATCGTTCGAGGTCTACAGCACCTTGAGAAAAGCGGCAATTTCGGGTGGAATCGGTGCCTGCGCCATCTGCGTCTTGCGGAACATCCTGAACGAGAGAAAAAGAGCTGCGGGCAGGCGGGCAGGCGCAATAATTGTACTTGTCGAAAAAGATGCCGGTGCGAATCGCGTTGGCGACCGACTTGAACTTTGGCTTCTGTCTGGACGTGGTCGCCGTCTGCCGCGTGAACGTAGCCGCGAGCCATTCGCGCACCTCATCGGGCACCGTCTCGGGCGTCACCTCGGCTAGATCGTCATCTTCATCGCATATCCGTCTACAAGCGCGCACCGATGAGCGCTGATACGCCGCTCACGACAGTCAAATCCAACCTAGTCTCGTCCATGTAGGCCGTCTCGAGCACGAGGGCGGCATATTCGATGTTTCTCTTGAGATCTTCTAGCGGCAACTCGCCGCGATTCAACTGATGCAAGATGTAACGCAATCTAAAACGAACAAATGTTCTTTTCCGTAAGCGACAAACAGCAAAGAAGGTCGAAATGAGGAAGGCAAGAAGACCTGCACGCGTGTTTCCTGAGCACAAGCTGGTAAAAACCGTAGGTGTCGCCGACGATCATCCTGGTCGACCGGGTAGAGAAGGCCTCGACGATCGACCAACGCGTGCGTCACACCAACGCGATAGTGCGAACACTTGCGCGGGTCGGTGGAAGTGGACGATGCGGCTTTGGCTCAACGACTAATGAACACGCCGTCGTCATCCTGGCGCCCTAGCAACCAACTAATTACTCGCATCCCCCACTCAGGTTTCTGCAGACACGGGTCCGCCAGCAGTTCCGCCGCCGTCGGTTACCCCACGTCGCTACTAAATGTAGCCCGCGACGAAAACGACGATGCTGTTCATTTATATAGCTCACCTAGATCGAACGCGTCCGAGCGCTCTAAGCGTCGTATCGAATTGCGACGAGTCGCTAACGTGCGGCTCGCCCACCGCCGCCGTCGAATCGACTCCGTTGGGACATTCGCGTTGCGATCCGTCAATGTTTGCCGCCGTCGATGACACCGATAGGGCAACTAGGAGAGCACACCAGGCAATTACTGGTCATCAACAAGCGCCACACTTACAAATGATCCCCATGGTAAGAGTCGCGACAAAATGCTGCTGCTGCTGTCCGCCTCGTTAGCACTCGACTCCCAACTCGATTAGCGCACAGCAGTTAGGTAGCGCGGCATTATGGTAAAGGTGCTCGAAAGACCAATATCGAGAGTCGAGTGCTTCCGACAAGAAGCAGCAAGCGCCCCGCGGCGAGTTATGGGAAGGTGGGGTTGGGACTGACACCTAGCGGAGGGCGGTCATCGAATTCTCGCCGTGCTCGAGAGGTGGCTGTGGCGCGGGAGACCCGTGGCCGTAACCGCAGTAAAGCTGAAGGGCGCACTACATCGGCCATTTGACAAGAGCAATATCTTTGACGGTTCGCAACCGCGATGCCGGCGATGGACGACGCAGACGACCGACGAACTTGCGCAGCATGGAGATGGAAGAGCAGACACACACGCACACACACAGACGAGATGGACTATGTACGACCAGACGCCTATGGACTGATGCGCTCAACAACGGCGCTGTTCCTTCTCGCTCCACGTTGTCATAATCGGCATGCGCCCGGCTCGACGCCCATCCCATCGGCCGTCGAGTTGCGCGACGCAGACCACGGCTCCATGCTCATTTATTCTACCGCCCCGCGGGTCTACTGCTATTTCTCTCGCGATCGCGCGTCTCACGCCGGCTTGTCCGCTGTCGCTCCGCCAAAACGAATACCAGCGTCATCAAACATCCACCGACCTTTCGATGCAGGTCGCGGCGGCCAGTTTCTTTTTCGATTCGGCTTCGGCGGCGTCGGCCGCGTCCCCAGCCGCGCCATCTTTGCGCGGTTTTGACGCAACATTTCGCTGCTGGCGTTGGGCGTCGGCGAACGAGGTGGACGGTTTGGCGGGCCGAACGGTGGTGACCGCCGCCGTCCCCGCCGCCGTCCCCGCCGAAGGCACGGTCGTGGCGCTGAGGGACGGCCGGCGCGGCGAGAGCGTGATGACGGGCGTGTCGGCCAGGTTGATGGACTTACGGGGGCCCGAGCGCGGCTGATAGAAGGTGACGGGTGAGTCGTGTCGCGCGCTGTCAACTGCAACGCAGCAAGTAAGCATCGAACGACACGGACGACAGAGAGCGGTGATGAGAGTCGAAACTCGATCGCCGCGTTCGACCGCGAGATTTGGAGACCGGATCGAGCGCGCCGCCGCCGCCGCCGTCAACGGTCGGGCTGAGCGGCCGGACCGGGCAAGCGCATCGTCGCCTCGATTGCGTGATTTCATTCGCGGCCACTGACGACCACTCGAGACTTTAATGCTCACAACGCCCGGCGAGCGGCAAATTCCCGACACGCATGTGCCTCTCCATTCGGCGTCTCCACGTGAGTCGCTCAGTCTTTTGCGGCGATTTCAGTCCGCTTTTCCAGTTGGCTGAACTGCTGGGCTGCCAATATTTGCGTTCGCGCAGCGGTCGACGACGAGCGGAAGGGCGATTGACGGCAGGGTGCTGTCATTGCATTCCGTTCGGCGGCCAACAAGGGCGTCGTCTTGTCCGACGGCTCACCAAACAAATTAGTCGGACTGCTACGACCATCGAGGAAGGGGGAGGGGGGGGAGAGGCGATGGACTTGGTCGCGAGGCCGATGCCACCGCGTGCCAACGCCGTCCCTCTCCTATCGCATCCCGAGACGATTGGCCATCGAGCGTGGCGGCAGCCAAGTAGCGTCCGATGACAAATGATACGACGGATGAAACAAGGCGGACAAGTAAGGCGAAAAGACGCCGCCGATCGCCAGCCGGAAAACTGCCATCGACCATCACCGATGCCCCACTGACAATCGACGTCATCCGACGAGCCTAATAATGACCGACCTACCGTCAATGACGTAGGAAACGTCGCCGCACTGAACGGTGAAACGGCGTCCATCCTGCGGTTGGTTGCACGAGACGCTAGTCTGTTTGCGAAGCTGTTGAACGGGACGTGCTGGCGACGCTGTAACGGTTGTCGATCGCGTATTCAATGGATGACACGGTTAGCGCCTCGAAAGTCACGTTATAGGGCAAAAGGTGTAATTCAATGAAAGTAGCAGCAGCGGCGGCGTGCAGCTTTTTCTGTGAGACGCATAAAATGGCTGCGTGTGTTGTTGAGCGACGAGACAATTCGATAAACGTACGTACAAGCGGACGGAACGCAGACGGAGTCGGCCTTGCGGAGCGTGCGAAATCCTGTAGGCCGCGGGGGTCGAGGTGGACGAGGCGGTTTGGGTGGAGGTGGAAGTGGTCGAGCGGCCGAATGGGCGCCGCGACCTTGGTCCATGACGGAGCCGAAGAAGCAGAGTGCGGGCGCTATTTTGGCTAGACGGGGACGATGTCAGGTGGGAAGAAGGTCGATGCGAGGAACAGAGCGTCACCGCCGATTGATGGGTAGTGACACGAACTCGGCCGACGATAATGACCCGATGGCGAGCAGAAGCGCCGATTTACTGCCGAGCAGATTCGATTTGCGCCAACAACCGCTGCGACGAGACTCTTGAGTCGCCGTGTTCGCCGCCGAACGTCGCCGCCGCGCCTCATCACCCCTACGCCACCGCCATCGGTGACACGTTGAGCTTATTGCCCCGAACGGCCGTCGCCGACACGCTCGCCGACATGCTCGCTGACATGCTCGGCGAACAGCGCGTCGCCACGCCGATCGACCAGTGATTGCCGTCGACCAACGACGAGCGCCCGACGCCGCCGCCGACGAGTGGTACGGCGGAGGCGCTCGATGACTGCCCGTAATTGGTCCATTGCACGCCGCCACCGACTCCAGTCAACCGGCGCCCTGAGCGCCCGCCGACAATCGGTCTGATCAGCCTCCGGCACCCCCCGTCCGTCCGCGTACAACCCATCAATGCACTCTCTTCTTACCACCACCCGCTTAACGGGCGTCAAGCGATAAAAAAACGACCAAATCACGACACAGACGCAACATTTCGAATCACTTTACTTGTCTTCGGTCTCCCCGGACAGAGGCACTCAATCGATCCGTCTGACGGAGTGGGCAGATATGCCCCGGCGCTTCTTCTGATCGTGGCCAAACTCCGGCACGGTCTTGCAGCAGTAGCACTCGAGCAGTTTGATGGCAGTCGGTTTCAGTTCCTTCTTCATCTGCGGACTCCAGAATATGTACATGTAGAACAAGACGGCGTGGTGGACATAGTACATGAGATAGGCGACAAAGTTAATAACGAGAAAAGCTTGCGAGGTGCGGTTTTCAAATTGGAATAAGTTCTGGTAGAGACGCAGCCCGTAACTGGGAAGGTTGAGCAGCACAAATGTACTGGTGACAATGAGCAAGGTGCGCGTTAGCTGCAAATCGGACGAGCGCAATTTGCGCGACTGGACCGAGTTGCGATCGCACATCGACGTGGACGTGTTCGTCTGGCTGAAGAGGAGTCCTTTGGCCTGCTCGGTGAGCCTGCGGTCGGTGGCGGGGGTGGCCGAGGGCGGCCGCAGGAAGCGGACGCGAAGGAGTCCGGACGAGTACAGTCGCATGCAGCTACGGTAGCGATGAATCGCCAACGCGTTCACTACGACAATAATCACGCTGGGCACAAAGTTGGAGATGACGGTGTCGGCCGCGATGAACATGACATATAGCTGATTCAGGTCGAATGTCCAGTTGGCGCGAATGACGCCGCACTCGGTGATGTCGAGCTCGGCATTGTGCTCCAGCCCGGCGAGCAGCAGACACCAGCTGTACATTAGGAAACCGGCAATGACCGTCCCGACCACGACGCGTCGAGCGAATTTCACGCTGCACACCGTCTTGCGGAAGGACGGCCGAAACAGAACTACCGCCCGGTCGAAACTGACGAAAATGATCATCCAGACGCAGAGAAAGTCGCAGCAGTGGGCCAGAAACGTGAGCATTTTGCATCCAAACTCATTGCCGTTGTAGAGTGGCAGCTGGAACCACATGTCCATCCACATGAGCAACACGGTCGACAGGAAAACGGAGCCGCTAATCGACAGAATCGACAGATAGATATTGGAGGGGAGACGACGCAGCCAGTAGTTGGTGCGAATCAGCAGCAACGCCATGCTGTTTCCAAAAATGCCCGTGAAGCAGATGCAAGGCAGAAGCAGCATTTGATAATCGACAGCCATCGGGTCGAACACGTGCGGCGCGTCGGACTCGTTGGAACAGCGATCATCCGGCGCCTGGTACTCACAGGACGAATTCGCCGGTTCCACCGCTTTCATGGTGTCGTAGAGCCCCCGGGGTCCGACAAAGTCGATGATAAATAGCGCCCGTCGGCTCAGGAACCGACTCGGTCGGGGGGAGGGCTATCAACAACGACGGGTGGAACTCGCCAGCGGGCAATGGGAATCGCTAATCCGCTTACTTGAGAACATCACCGCATTTCGGACGATTCCGACCGGGGGGTAGGCAATGGCCACCGCCGCCCTGCGGAACGCGGACGTCAATAGCGAGGCGTAAAAAGCGCACATTCCCTGCTCGGAACAAACGAATAGAGGATTCCAACTCAGTGCCGACGACGCCCATTGCCAATCAGCGGCGACTGCAGACGAAATACGACGCAGAAGAACAGAGGAGCGAACAATTTTCGCGGCGCCCGGGTGATTCGAGCTAGGGAGACCAGTGGGCGGAGCCGTTGTCGATATGCGCGCGCGTCTGCCGTCCCTCTTCTCGTC
>NIUQ01001030.1:0-22521 GCA_002796945.1 Plectus sambesii | reverse complement strand
TGATGATAGAGGCAAGCGGGACGTACCTTCCGCAAGCATCATCCGTCATCGGCGCAAATCGAAGCAGCTCGAGGTCGACGACATCCGCCGTCGTCGCCCCGCAGCTTTCCAAGAGCGCGAAGGTGTTGCTCTCAGCGGCGACGGCGACGGCGAGCAATTCATTCAGAACGTTACACGTCGGCTGCAGCCTTGTTCAGAATCGAACGCTAGCATCTCCAGAGACCGCCCATTCCACAAGCTATCTCATTATCTCACTGCATGCGCCGTACGTCTTTCTTGTCCCAAACTACCTCGTCTATACAATTCAATAGCTTCCTCGTTAAAGGCATCAATGACTTGCCATTATCAGGGATAGGTCATTTTTCAAAAAACGGCCCTGCGCACCGTAATTAGATTCGAATCAATTTCTAACGAGGGAACCGGCGTTTTCGTCAGGTACAAGGCCTCAGCTCTCAACTATTCGATATAAAAGTCGATCTGGTAACCAGCAAGCGAAATGTAAAGCGTTCCGGTGATTTGCTTAAGGCTATCCAATTGTATTTGTTTTGGACCTCGCCCAGTCTGGTTTCGGGTGGAATCGCCCACTGAACCTCATTGCATGCTAGCCTAAGTGTATTTTACAATAGCGACAAGAAAGTGCTGAACATACCCGAAAACAACATTTTTGCATCGTTCACATTTACCCACAAAAATGGAGCGAATTTTCGAATCTTTTCCCATCCGCTCATTATGTTGAATAATGTCAAAAATAGTTCATTTTGGTGTGAAAATGCGAGCGACGCAAACTCCGCCGCAGAAAGGTTTTTTGATATTGTGGACACCATGACCCTAGGCATCTTGTTCCAAAATAGCCAGAGCTAAGCCTAATCGAGCCTTAGAAGATGTCAAAGTATGCGTGCGATAATATATTGATAGTCCCGAAAAAAAGTTTAAACAAATAACTGCAGTCGCACGGATCGTCGCGTTTCAGAGCGATCAAAAAACAAAACCAGTCAACGATAAACGACAATATATCTTATCGGGCGGAGGTACTCGTAACATTGATCGAACTACTGGAACGCTCCTTTCCTATTCGCTCTTCGGCGACGGATTCGGCTAAGAACAGTTTGGCGATGTTTTCGCCGGCGACCTGGAAAAATCATTTCAAATTACAATCAGGCGGATGATAAACTTGGCTCAAGCACTTTTGTATACTCTGATATACTTGAATACTTATGCAGCATATATATTTCTGAGGGACGTAAAAATATTATCACACAACCAATATATAGTACGTTTTGCGCATGTAAAATATCTCTGTTCTACGCAAGAGAACTATGAATGTGTATTTAGTCCTTCGGCTGAGTTATCGGAGCTGAATCCTTAAGCCTCACCGTAAACCTAAGGTCGTGTTTAAACTTTCAAAAGAGTACTTCTAATTCGACATGTTGAATATGAAGCTGCCTCATAAGATCGTAAAATCTATACACCTTTAAAAAGACAGTTTTTAAAGATTTCTTTAAAGATTTAAAGTTTTTCATTTCTTATAAGAGTAAGAAGCAAGCTTAACTAAAACACTTTATACTCAACATACAAAATAAAACGTATTATTGAGGAATAATAAGTGAAAACCAAAATTATCCAAAAACGCAGATATTTCGCGAAAATTTACCTCTTGAGCATGATCGACATGCGCGGCTGTTTCAGAGGCGGCGAGGAAGCATTCGAGCATTCCATTCTTGGCCTGCAGGGTCGGCGCCTTCATCTTTTTGATGTCATCCGTGGGTAGCGGGGGCTCACCTCGGCCGCGACGAGACTCATTTTCCAGTTGCTAAAATAGTCACCGTGTTAGATGCGAAACGCACAATAACAAACGTATCGAGCTTCCATTAAAACAACTTGAGACCTATCTTCGAAAGTAGGCGAATTTTTACGCATTTTTTAAAGAAATTTCAAATCACGCACGAAATGTCCCATTAAATTGCCCATACGTATCCTCGTGATTTTCAATTACAAAAAGTATTCACAGCGATGAAAAGACGCTAACGAATGGGGTTATTTTCGAAAATCCCCAGTACTAACCCGCTTCTGAGTCAGATTAGAGATGAGCGCGTCGTGACGAGTTTTGTCGACGGCGTACTTGTTGTACGCGTTGATGGAGCGGTTCAGGTCGTCGATGTGGTTCATCATGCCGCGCATGCACTTCTCCAAAGAGCCTCTGAAGGCGCACATTACAAGTTAGTCCATCGAGCGAAATAATGAGCGAACGAACTTTGCTCCAATTTGGAGTTGCGCAGGTTCTGCTGCCTTTGTCGACGACAGCGCCAACTCGCTAAGCATGACGTTCACCAAGTGACTATTCTTGATAACTATCGGCAGCTCTTCGAACATGTTCTCGAAGGTCAAGCCAGCCTGCTTCACTCTGCAAATAGATGAATGTTTTCTGTCGGGCAGATCGAAGCGAGAGAGGTACGTACGTTTCGGGTGACCAGTCGACGTAGCAAAGGTCGAGGGCTTTCGCCGAGAGGCGGTAAGCTCGCAGGCTCAACTGACCCTGACGGGTCTTGACGGGATCTGGAATAATTATGTGAGGGATATTTCGATGAATGATGTCAGGGGAGAAGGGATAGAGACAATCACCGAACAGCAGTATGCAGGTATTTATCATTGCAAAACAGAATAACAGTGAAGCCTAAGTAGGGCAAGGAGGATGCGTCCCTATATTTTGCATTGCGTTAATACATATCCGCATACTGCTGTTAGGCGCTTATTAGAGAAAGAGGGAGAGAAGGATGTTAAAGCATTAACGAACCGTAGATGAGAACGACGCCGTCGACGACGCTGGACTGGTAGTCAACAAGAGACTCGACGAGATCAGCAGTGAAGCAGGCGCCAAAGGGGTGGGCCTGGTAGAAGCCGACGAGTTCGTAGTCGATGTTCATGTTGCGGAACTTGCGGAGCATGTCGAGCATCTCGGCCTGTTTGACGTCTTCGAGGTCGCGTGCCGCTCTCTCGCGCCCTTCGTCATCCACCGCCAACTCCGTTCGCGCCGTTGGGAAGCAGTTAGTGATCTCCAGTCGGTGCTCATCCATCGCCACCAATCCCGTCAGAAAACCTTGGCATGCCTCTCCTCCCACTTCGCTCATTCCTGTGTACTGCTCCGTCTCCACATGCTTTACTATCTTCATCACCACCTAAATATGAACACTTAACATCTGCAGCATACTTTCAAATTTCGAATTGAGGGTTTTGTATGACAACTGCGGAACTTTCGAGTTAATGGAATACAGAGAGCTATTTCAGAAATATGTTTCGCGTTTAATGTGAAGATGTTCATGGATAGGGTTCCACGAAGTGTCTTTGTATTCTTACAAATATTTAATTTACCTTTTCGTTTATTTAGTGTGTTTAGCCAGTTTTAATAAACGTTTTGTGCAATGATTCTTCATGTTTTGCCGCTATTTAGATGGCTCATATAATGTTTATCACCCTCAAACCTATTCCAATTTGCATCATACCAACACATTACATCTATATTCCCATAAACTTGAATACAGAATTAATGTAGACGAACTGTATTTATCAATCTCAAGATAAATAATCTTTCTTCATTCGCAGATTACGGGCGTTGTTAAATGCATAATGATCCACAAGCTTGGGATGGCGAAAGATCTCATATTGCTGTAAATGCACATGGCTTCAAATAATCAACTTACCAAACTGTCCAGCTGAACAAAGTCAACATTCGCGCCGGCCAACATATTTGCAGTATCTTCAAATGAATCGGTTGTTGAACTTTCAAGAATAAAAGACGTTGGTCTGCAAACATGAGCCAATTAGTGATTATATCGATTAGGTGCTTTTGCATCTCGCCCTTGGCTGAATCAGCGTCGTTTTTTGAGCTACGGAGAGACTAAACCAGTACATTGAAACGCGAATTTCAGAGCCTATCGATTGCTAAACCTAAAACATCAATGCCGCACTGCACCAAGCTAATATACGCTTTCAACAACTGAAACAACTTGACTGATATGTTTTTAGGACCGCTTGTTGGACACTCGTCAGTTCTTGTATGTTTGTGGAAAACGATACTGTAAGTCTCGCTGACGCAATTCAGAAAGGGCTGCTTTGCAGCTTTGTCCTGTGAAACAGGCAACTGCCAGAAGACTTGTATTTCACACGTCAACGTTAGAGAAAAGATCGTCAACCCTTCCGTTGGCGGACGATTTTTGATGGTCAACGGCGCCGTGCGCCAACTTTCTTGCCATTTCGACGTTCCTTTTTTATTCGACACTCGAGCTATTGGTAAAATCCAGCAAAAACTGTCTGTTATCATTGAATTTTGTTTAAAGTAGCTTATTATGATATGAGCTATAGTCGAATTCGCGTTCCTTTCATAACGCTGTTTGTGAATGTATCGAATCCGTCTAATTTTAGAGCAGCGTACCAGCAATGAGGTCAGCAATGAAGCTGCTTCTGGCCATATCACTGCTTGGAATCGCAGTGAGCGCGGACGACGGCCCAGTAACATGCGGCTCTGTGGTCAAACTGTTGGCAAACCGCGAGCAAGTGCGTCTGCACTCGCACGACGTCAAGTACGGATCGGGCAGCGGGCAGCAGTCGGTGACTGGAATGCCGGACAGCGACGATGTCAACTCGCACTGGGACATTCGGCCATCGCTAAAGGGTAACTGCAGGCGGGGAACGCCGATCGAATGCGGACAGGTGATCAGGCTGAAGCATCAAACAACGGGCTGTCTTCTGCACAGCCACCACTTCTCATCGCCCCTCTCGAGCAACCAAGAGATTAGCTGCTTCGGCAAGGACGGCGAAGGCGACACGGGAGATAACTGGCAGGTGCTGTGCAACACCGATGTGTGGCTACGCGGCGAACTCGTCAAGCTGAAGCACGAGGATACGGGCGCCTATCTGGGCACCAGCGGCCAGCAGTACGGCCGCCCCATCGCCGGTCAGAAGGAAATTGTCGGCCTGTCCAGTCCTAACGCCGGCAGCGAATGGCGCACCGCCGAGGGTATCTATATGATGCCTTCTGACGAGTAAATTGGGTTATCAGATGTAAATTTGATCGTTTTCTCGCAAGTTTTTGCAATTCTTATCGGTCCATCAAATTTTTTTTACTGAATCAACATTCTTCCTTGTTTTGCGAATGGAATAATGTTGTGTTCAGAAAAAATAAGCAGACGTAAATATCAAATTCGTCGATGATAAATTGACATCGCACATGTGATAACCCAGAAAGAACTCATTGCCATATGTCAAGCAAATTTGGGCGAATTGTTGATGTCTGTGCAATTGTTATACAAATGTCGTCTTTCTGTGTGAAAATATTGCCTTCGGGGAAGGCGTGTAGGGAAAGTCGATAGCTGGATATATATTTTTGTGTGTTTCCAGTGCAAACTACAAACTACTGTTTGTGGGGTTCAAATTCTGTCTTGCCTACGCGTCGTCCCTTGTGTTAAATTATGCTGTTCTATTTGTGATTAGGATTTAACAATGACTGCGTAATTAGATATTCATTTTTTAGCTCTGCTGGCTGGATGAATGTTGTTGTTGTTTTGTTGCAATTTATTTACGTATCTCTGGATTATTGCATTGAAAACTACGTTAACGTGGATATTTGTCGTATACTGTGTCGTTATGTTTGAAATGGATTTAAAAGCGAATAAAGAACATTCCATCTTTAACCAATATTCAATTAATAGAAAATCACACGCACTTTTCGTAGCTAACATGCTAGCTGGCCGTACAGTTATCACGAATTCATTGCAATTTGCGCGGTGCTGAATTTAAACTGCGTGTATTTGGGACTCTAATTCGAAGTGGGAAAAGTCAATTGAGCACTGTAAGAACCGATGGGTTTAGTAATTAAGATCGACTTTAGTCGAATGAGAGCTCAGTCATCTGTGATTTCCATTCGTATCACCAGAGCTGAAAATGAAAAAATGTTCACTCCTACCGAATATCTGTCAACTGAAATTTCAACTAAGCCAGCGAGCTCGATCCAAAAATCGTTCGAGTGATCGGTTCCAACGGCAGCAATCCGTGAATATGGTTGAAACATTGAACGCTGATCATCGGTTGACGAAATGGCAGCGTTTGTAATCCCGCCTGCGCCACACCCTTCAACACGGGTGAATGACGTCATGTGCATTTGCGTCGCAGAGCGCTGTTGACTATTGTGATGGTGAGGCTGTAAACAACGATAATTTTATTTCATACTTATTACATGTATTCCAACTCGGCGTTGGCTTGATTATTGAAGACGCTTCTCATCTGACGTCGCATAATGGACGAACGATAGCATTTTTGTCTGATCCAAGACCAAATTTGCCTCGTGCCATCATATTATTCAACTTATTCGGACTGTGGCGAATAAAAGGTAGCTGTGATGGCGTCGGCTTCTTCGTTCGATTTGGAGAATATGCCGGAGCTGCGAGTCATAGAGTGGCAGCACCTGAATCTGTCGATGTTCTATCCGACGGCGCTATTCAGCACGTGGAGTGTGCGCACGATGCTGTATCCGTTGGCAGTGGTTCGATCGCGTCTTCAACTACAAAAACAGCACACCGTTTATCGAAGTACGTGGCACGCGTTCCGCAGCATCGCTAAACACGAAGGCTTTCGCGGATTGTACAAGGTATGCTATATCTGAAGAAAGAAGGTGATCAAAATGAAATACTGGCGCGATTTAGGGTTTCTGGGTGACTTTTCCCCAGATCGGCACGTCTCTTATTTACACGACTGTCTACGAACGTCTGCGGACGTTTCTACAGACAGACATGGGTTACTCGTCCGTGCCTTTCATCTCTTCCATGGCTGGCGGGGCCGCGGCAATGTGCTCTCAGGTCATCTTCGTGCCCACCGACATCATTGCCCAGCACATGATGATCTACAACTACGCCGATGCCTTCGTCGGCTCCAACAAGAGCGCCAGCGTCGTGCATTACATGCGCAGCGATGGGCTACTACATAAACGCACTCTTGGACTGCGCGTTATTCGAGCCGTTTACAAGGTTGACGGCTTGTACGGTTTCTATCGGTAAGGCCTCTAAATAGCATTCTTTCTATTAAAGAGGAATCACATCAATATATTTTTATTACATTTAACTTCAGCTAAGCAGCTTGTAAAAGGTAGGTAATAACTGTATATGATACATTTCATAGATCAAGGGGTGACCACAAGTTCCCTTTTATTACTGGTTTAGTGAATATCGCACACATTGTTATTAGCTACGTTTTGCAAGTTGTCAAAAGATAAATTAATGTGGACATAAAATGTTATAATTCGCAGCTAGTTTATCATGCGCGGCTAAAAACAGTTAGCGGCACTACTCGATGCCGAAAGCGACCGGCGCCCCCCTTTTGTGCCTTAAAAGTATTCCAAAACAAATTTCACTGATATTCCTCGTCAATAAAGTATTACTCTTTAACATATTGGTAGTTTCTTCTCATTAAAAAGTTGACCTTTTTCAGAGGTTTCATCGCGTCATCATTTGTATATGTGCCGAGTTGTTTGGTATTCTGGCCGGTGTATTATTGGGTGCAGGACGGCATGAAACGCTTTCGCAAGGAGGACGCCGTGTTGCTGGTCGACCAAGGCGTAGCCGCGGGTCTGGGAGGCATCGCCTCTTCCATTGCCACTAACCCTTTTGAAATGTTTCGCATCCGAATTCAGGTAATTTTTCACAATTTGAAGAGAATGAGACGAAACTGCTGTAAAAACCGATAATAGCGGTAATTCGCTTTTAATGGTGATTTATTTAGAGCGGTCAACATTGGCCGGTCCCAATTTTCAATCTATTATATTATGTAGAAGTGAATAATCTTATAAAACGGTAATTGCTTCTAACGGTCAATATCCCTCGGTCTACCATTTACGGGTATAAATGATTCTAACTGTGACCATTTTCAGGTTCATCGAACGACTTATCGTGACACGTTAGCGTTGATGATGAACGAGGAGGGGTTGCACGTGTTCACTAAAGGGCTATGGCCGCGCATAGTGAGCAATAGCATCTATTCGTGCATAGTCATGATTGGCTATGAGCTCGTCAAACGCGCCTGCGTCTTACCCGAATTTAAGGACGCTGTCAAGTGGTAAAAGCATATGCTTCACCCTCTTATCAGACGTCTCCCTGACTTCTCATAAGTCGTTCTGTGCAAAGAACGCATTTAGTCTCGCAGATCTAGTATTAGCGTGTTCAATTCTTAGTTGCTGAAACTCACGAATTGATGACGACTACTCCTCCCGAGTGACTATCAGTGTTCTGAATTATTATGCTGTGATCTGGTCGTCGATTCTCATGGAATGTCTTCGTTGGTGCACATGAGATGGACACCCTACCGATGCTGCTATGTTAATTGCAATATTTCTTATTGAAGCCAATTGTTATGCACTATGGTACTGTTCTCCGCAATAAAAACCTGCCCACTAAGCGTTACTAGATTGTTAATTTTCTGGCGGTTCCAATCGCTCGTAATGTCGAATGAGGCGTAAATGCCTCTACTATTGGCACAATGGCATGTGTTATTGAACGATGGGAAGAAACGTGTGAACATTTCAGCTTATTTTTGATGGAAGTAAAATAAGATAAGTTGGCATTTATTGCAATGACGTCATCCGACACGGGCACGCCCGACTTCGGTACCGATCCCCAACAGTTGCGGGTGATTGCGTGGGAACATTTGGACTTGATCAAGTTTTACCCGACCGCGATGTTCAGTTCGTGGTCAATCCGCTGTCTACTCTACCCGATGTCGGTTATTAAGTCGCGCCTGCAGCTACAGAAGCAGAACTCTGTCTACAGAGGCACAACGCACGCCATTACTGACATGGTCAAGACTGAAGGCTTTCGAGGATTGTACAGAGTAAGCTTTGGACCTAGGCTTGACTAAGGCGTTGAATGTATTATAAAAAAATTGCGGATTTTGTGACGCAAAGAAGAATTTAGGTGTTTAATTTTGTATCAGGCCCCTCCTGCAGACGATGGCGCAAACTGAATGGCGAATGCGCGGGATTAAGAGACCTGGAACGGCCTGGGAAAGGCTTACTTTTAAAACATTTGTGATTAGAGTTGATGAAATAGGTAAATATTATAATACTTATAATGATACCAATATTAACAATGCATTCTCAGTAATCGCGTGATAAGCTCCACTCACATATTCTCAAATTCCCAACTACATTCCACATCTTACCGAGCATATTTAAACGCCTTAAACATTTCTCTCTGTTTAGGGTTTTTGGGTGACGCTTCCTCAAATAGGCGCTTCATTCATCTACTCGACGGTGTACGAGCGACTGCGCGCATTCCTCCAGACAGAAGTGGGAATTTCTTCGGCGGCGTTGGTGTCGGCGGTGGCGGGCGCTGCGGCGTCGTGCAGCACGCAGACGATCTTCGTCCCGACGGACATCATCGCGCAGCACATGATGATTCACAATAAGTCGGCCGCGTTCGTGGGCACCGACAAGCTCACCGGCGTTGCCGCTCATCTGCAGACGGACGGCATGGCCGGCAAACGCCAAGTTGCTATGAGAATCATTGCCGCTATTTATCATGTCGATGGTATATCTGGCTTCTACCGGTTCGTTCGATTTTGCACTGTTTATACTTCCAAAATATCACGTGCTATTTGATGGGTTAAGCAGAATATTGCCGTAATAAGTTATGTACCACCCATACTTTTAATGGAGACTTTTTCGACTTTTATTACTTCTTTTATGGATCTTACGCTGTCTGTGTTTTTTAAGGCTGGAGAACAAAGAAGGCAATATCATTGTTAACAAACGGTAAAGCGTGGGTTATTTTGAAAGTGTAAACGTGGTTTTTGCTTCGCTTTAGAGCTTGTGTGAACATAACGCCAAAAATTTTAGAGGATTTATGTCTTCGGCGTTGCTTTACATTCCAAGTTCGATGATATTTTGGTCCACCTACTATAATATGCAAGATTTGCTCAAGCACTTTCGCCACGAAGATTCGGTGCTACTACTGGATCAGGGATTTTCTGCCGCGATTGGCGGTATAACTGCCGCTATCGGCACGAATGCCTTGGATGTATATAGGATTCGAATTCAGGTATATTGGAGACTGTTTGTATTTGGGGTGTGGTGAGCACGGGAAGACGATTGAAAATTTCCCGAATAGGGGGCGAAGATTTTGAAGGCAGCTAAGTGTCGAAATTTTTCTTGTTCAACTGACGTTAATCTTTCTTATATAATGACACTACTCGCGAAATGAGCTAGCAAAGCAGCATGTTTAACTAGGATTTAAATTATACTCCTGAGATGGACAAGAACGGAAATTTCGAAAGTGGAGAATGTGAGGAGGATGTCTTCAAATTGGGCAGAGTTTGCATATTACAAAGTGTTCGACCGTACCAACGAGGGATCATTCATATTCTGCCCGCGTCCCGAGAGGTCGCTCGTTCCCTGAGTTCCGCCTACGCTTTATTACTACCCTTCTCTCTTTTTAATATCTATCTAATCATTGCTAACTTGAAGAAGTTCCTTCGCTTTTACCACTCTTCCAACCCCCGATTAGGTTGCATACTATAAAGCGTGGGGTTTTAGGTGCACCGAACGTCGTATACGGAGACATTGAGGCGAATGTGGAGGTACGAGGGCAAGAGAGCGCTGACCAAAGGACTCATACCGCGCATGATCAGCAATGGCACCTACTCGTGCGCCGTCATGCTCGGCTACGAGTCCGTCAAGAAGATCTGCGTCCTGCCCGAGTACCGCCATTTAGTCAAATGGTGATGTCGACCCTATCGACCTTTCTCCTCGCCCTATTCTTCATCTAAGTATAAACTATTTGCTCCCTATGTCAATGAATATATATGAATGTATGGATATGTTCATTCTTTGTGCACAACGATGTGATCTGATTTGTTATCAGCGGCTGTTGCAACGCGGTGCGGCCGTAAATCGCGGCAGTTTCTCGATGCTTTTCGCAGCAAATCAATGTACTGATTTATATTTGGCTTGTAGTAATGCAGTAGAATCGTTGTACCCGAATAGCGCTTAATTAGTCCTGGAGACAACTATGGAACGAGAAAGCAGTAAACATTTGAAGAGCTTAATGTCTTGTTGACTAAATGTCGGTTGGATATGACGGTTAAAGGTTATTTTCCGTACAAACGATATCGGGCATCAGTGTACAAAGATGGAGATGGAAGCATGATGCGACATTGCAGATGGGGATGACCCGCTTGCAGCGCGTTCAGCAATGGTTGGTATTCGCGCGGCAGTGGCACATCGTGGACGCTCAGGGACAAGACATTGACCGACTCGGCGAGAAAGTCGCTCGCTTCCTCAAAGGCGCTCACAAACCGATCTACCACCCTGAAAGTTGGTTGCGATTCATCCATTTGTTGTTACCGTCACTGATTTTAGCCGACTGCGGCGACCATGTCGTCGTGTACAATTGCCGACAAGTGGCGATGAAGGGTTTCGAGTGGAAGCACCGCGAGTATTTCTTCAACAGAGAGTACCCGCGGTCGAAGAACTTGCTGTCCGCGTGGGAGATTCACGAATTCGACCCCTGTCGAGTAAGGCTTGTTCCGCTGTCCTTGATAAGTTGACAAATAGAAAAGAATGATTATTAATTGCATTTCAGCTAATGTTCCTGTCGGTGTATCAAAGTCTCGGGCGCAACCTAGTCAGACGGCGTCATATCGAGCGACTTCATCTATTCGCCGACGATGAGATTCCGCCCCGCATTCTCCAGAACGTTAGCAATCAAATGGAGCAAGTCCAGTCCGTGCCGAGACGCTCCGACCAAATCAGCGCCGAAGAGCGCAGCCGCTTTCCCGCCATTTTCGACTGGAAGGAAGACCATCTCGTCGACTGGGAAGCCCCTCGCGTGCCTCCCGCAGAACCGACGGAAAAGAAGAAATAGTTGTGTTTTGCAGTTTCTTAATCTCTACTCCTTGTTTGGTGCTTTATTCGCAATAAATGGATGTCAAAAGGTGGTTATTGTGCCGCGACAGTTAGCAATGGCGGCGCTCAGTGCCTCGCAGAAAATTAAGACATACAAATGTGCGTGAATTTTCGCAATTTTTAGTTTCATAGTCAACTATAGAGGTGTTTCTGCTGATAGAACATAAGTATACACAAATTGGACGACAGCCAAGTTCGAATAACACTTTTCGTGCCTCATCTTTGATAGATAATTTGGTTATCTTTCAGAATTTTCTATTAAAGTTAAATATTATTTTATCTATCAAAAAATGATAATGATGCGCGAAAAGCATAGGGTATTCTAACTAAGCTGTCGTCAAATATGTTAGTAAGGAACGAGTCAATAGTGCATGACTTGAAACATGAGCGCTCGCAGCAGTCTCGCTTCGTAGGTGACGGTGTTTTTGCCGGTTTGCGATTGGTCGTCGAGCAGAGGGCCGTCCACAGTTGTTTTGATATTCTTTCCGAATGCTTAACGGAAATGTCTTCATTATCCGACAACATCAAAGGTTCACGGCTTACTTTCGCATTGCTCCAAGAATTGCAGACATTCTTGCAGCACTGAATCGCGCACTACCACCATGTGCTTCGCCAAGTTTTCAATCGTCGAAAGGAGGCAGCGCTTCGCGTAGAACCATGTGTCCGTTCCCAGTTTCTTCTGGTGCGGCTCCATTGCTTTGATCACTCGCGATATGCCGAACTCGTAGTTGCCCTTCACAGTTATAGGCATTGTTATTGAATGAGCGAAGAGGAAAAAGACAGACTAGCCAGAGTGCGACTCTAACCCAAAATCTTTAAAAAAAGGCTTCTCATGCTCTTGGACAACTGGGCTACCTGATCGGTTGCGCCATATTCGGGCAACGATATCGAACGCGTTGATTGCGTACCTTTGAGCAATAGAGTGTTCCAATCACCAGATTGATAATGCACAGATGGAATGACTTGCGGTCGGGATCATCATATGACACCCGTTCTTCCTCTTTCTCGACTTTTCGCATCAATTCTTCTGCCTGGAATGTTTACTTCAGATTTTGTATAAGATAGTGGCCGAGCAAACCTCTTCGTTCTGGTTGGTCATGATGTAGCACACACAAAGATTGGCCAGCACGATCGCGCTAATATCCAGAATCTGAAATAATATTACATGCATTTCCTCAGTAATATTACCTCGTGCGACTTACGCGGTCGAAATTCTTTTTGACAATCGGTTCGTAGAAGCCAGCGGCCTCTTTGAACTTTGACTCTTGCATGAAGAGCGTATGAGCGACGTTCAGCTTCCACATATCATGCTCGCTACTGAATTCGACCGATTTTCGAAAGATCTTCTCCACTTGTCCATATTCGGTGAGATCCCAGTATATCTTTGCTTGCCCCATGAGCACCGGCAGATATCTGCAAAATTCATCAATGAATGTCGTTGATCGCAGGTCAGGGACCCCTCAGAATCTCTCCCGGTGCTCGAAATTCCTTTCTTCCAGTGTTTGGAGGATTACCATTGATTGGCCCTCAGTTTTTCGACTTCCTACATCCCTAGCTTATCAGTTTTGGCTTCGCGTCTGTCTTAGGCTACCTTTCGAGCGCCTCATCGTATGCGTCAACGGTTCGCTTCACTCCCTCGTCGTCATGACTCTGCCGCGCTTCTTGCACTCGCTTGGTCAACTTGCGCAGTTCGTCAGTCTGCTGCGTCGCGATGACGTCGAACTTCATGAACGCGTCATCCGGCGATGTTTGCTGTGTGATGACAGCATCGAGGAAATCATACAGATACTAGAAATAGCTTCATGATGAAAGGGTGATCATCAAACGAAGAACTGCATACCTGTGTCAAGTATTTGTAGGTGAGATGGGCATTCTCCGCCAAAACGTCGGCAGTTAGATCGTAATACTGTAACAGAGCAATGCGATCGAATTATAACAGCAATAGCACAAAACAGACGCAAAACGCACCTCATACTTGCAGTACAACAGCAGCAAGTTAGGGAACGTCTCCGGTGGGAAAGGATTCTGACTGAGCAAGAACTGCATCTTTGCGAATCCGTCCGACGGCTGCTTGTCGATGTTCATCAGCGCCTGGTTGTGCAGCGTCACCGGGTCCAACTCTTCTTCCGATCGCGGCGGCATGTCCGTCAGCGCTTCGATAGCCGCGTCGTCTGAAGCATTACAATTAGTGATTACTGATAACTAATAATCATACATTTGAAATCTTGATTACGATCTGATATATGAACGGAGTAAAACTTTTGATCTGATCTTCTAAAGCCTCTATTGCCTAATCTCCAAAAAAGCAACGTACAGTTTTTAAGATTGTATTCGATCGCAGCTTTCAGATTGAATGCTTCAATGAGCGCCGTTTCATGCAAAGCCAGCGTGTTTCCAACTGAGCGGACCTCCATGCCCTCGGTGACCATTCCGACGCCGAGCTCTGAAGAATATAAGCTGGTTTGCATAATTTCGGAATAAAGATTGTCCGACCTGGATGGTCTTTTATGCCTCGGTCGATAATTTCCGCAATGAACTTGAGTGCTTGAGAGTATTGCTTCTGCTGGTAGTGGCAGAGAGCGACACTGTACGCCAGATCTGGGTGGTAGCCTTGCAAATTGATGGCGGCTGTGAATCGATCAAGCGCAGCTGTGAAGTTTCCTTCCTGTAAGTCATCACATTAAGTGACAATAGAAGTTTCACTCGCACAAGGGTACCTTGTATTCCAAACATGCAAGGTTAACTTCTGTATCATGATCGTCGCTGGGGCATTGTTCAACGAGTATTTTGGCATTCTGTAGATCATCTTCTCGATATTTGATGGCCGCTTGCAACTTTACAACCGATCCCACATGATGACTTCCTTCGATCTGAAAAGTAGTTGGCTATGTTAGAGTCTGGGGGATAGATTGATCACCTGTGTCACGGCTGACATAGCTTCAGGAAAGAGGAAAGCGTTGTAGAGCGTCTGAGCATAGTACAGTCGGTACTCCTCGTTGTCGGGGTACAGTTCGATCAGCTTCTCATAGCACTCGGCTGCTCCGACGAATTCTTGCGTGTAAAAGAAGCAGTATGCTAACAAGGACAACCCAGCGCGGCTCTAAAGGAAAAAATTTGAAACTACTACGACCGACATGAACGTACAGTTGGCGTAAATTGCAGCTGGTGCTGAAGAACTCGAACCGCCTCTGCGTACTTTGCATCCTTGATCTGAAAACATTCGTCTCTTTCTACTAGTCAGTTCAAGATATTAAACATACCAAACCATAAATTGTACTTGTAAACTCGCCGTCTTTTATTTGTACAAAAGCCATGGCGGCCAATAGCACGGTAAAGACGGCAGCGCTTTGTAACGAGACGGTTCGCCCAGCTTCGCGCGTTGTTGATCTGTTGCTAGGCAACCGAATTCAACACACGCCTCATCGTTGCGTTGTATTTTATATGAAATCATAGTTTTCTGAGATCAAGTCAGTGTGTAAAATGTATGAACAAATGATTCGAATGTTGCATAAAGTCGTTGACACGAGAAAAGATGAAGTAACAAAGATCGTACACATGCATCTTTCAGGTACACGAGTCGCGGACGAAGCGAAGATGACGTCACGCGTGCTGGAAGTATGGCGCCATATCAACGATCTGATGATCAGTCGAATCAAATTGACCATAAAAGTGCTCTTTATCATTGGATGTCAAAGCTGAATTGAGAAACTCATGAGCCGATTTTACAACAGCATCGTTGATTGCTTGATGCACTTTGCCTTGTCTTCAATCCACCACCTAAGCAATTGAAATTATTCACGTATGCTAGACATTCAAACGGTATTCAAAGCTGCGCTGTCAAAGATATACCCTGCACGAGCTATATATATATATCAAGATTTTGATTCCGATTGCAACAATTAGGCAGTTGATTCCCACTTGAGGCTTGAAAGTGTGCGGAGGACGGATGAACGGACGTCATTGATGTGTAATTGTCCATCGGGAAGGTTTAATACGGTCGGAATGTCACTTTTCGATTGGAGTGCGTTTACCTGTTGGATATAACTGATCGCATCACCAAACTCCTGGCATTGATTTTGAAGAAAAATTGGCGTTCTGAATTTGTGAGCGGCGAATGCGAAATGAACAAGAGCAAGGATAGGTTGAGACGGTACATCGGCTATGAGCATTTGGGATGGCGGTCGCTCAAGTGTCTGTATAAGCATCGTCGCTCGATCTATGTTACTCATCACGATATTTTCATTCTTTGCATCATCATTAGCAATATCAACCACATTGCGTTCATGTCCTTTGATCGAGGCTGTTTTATGTGATTTTATCCAATATAGAGAACCCCATAAAACAAGCAGTTCTGCCAACATCTGTCTTAGTCGACAATATCTGACGGCCGTTTCATTCTGTCTATCTTTCGGGGGCGCCCCTCTTAAGCCAGGTCTGTTCTACTCCGAGTACATAGGGAAAAAACCTCCTGTAAATACGCTTTTTTGATTGTGAAATTGTTCTTACAGTTTCGCGGACCAAGCGGTATTTTACAAAGTAGTGACAAACTTTATCACTATTTTTGTAGTAATTGTGGTATTCAGTGATGATTTTGTATTAAATTTGTGAAAAGTTGACAATTATAAGTGCTCTACAGTAAAACATTAATTTCCTCTCAATCGAATAAGTCAGAGCGCGAACATTCTGTCTATAGTTGACTACTATTTGAGAAGACATTACTGCGGTCCGTTATCTTTGTAAACTGATAGTCGGCGCGGGTGCAGCGCTTGTAAAATATCACGCTATACTGTTTTTACCCCAAACACATAATTGAGAACTACAAATCGACATACGTGCGCAGTGTAGTTTGCCTAAGCTCACCTTCGCTGTAAATTAAGCGTAATATTGACGAAAGGATGAATCTTCATACGAAAAGAGTAAACCTAAAATTACTCATGACAAAAGAAGAGCTTGAACAAGTAAAAACTGTCCGAGTGGATAAGATTCCGGAACGAATAGATAAAATCGGTGAAGGTGCAGCTGGAAAAGTTTTTCTCTATAAATTTGAAGATGGAAGTTTGCGAGCCGGCAAAAAACCGAGAATCAACACTTATTACAAGTCAAGAGAAGAAGAAAACAATATTAAAAAGGTATGTAGAAATATATAGTAGAGCGAAGTAGGGGAATAGGTACTTAGATCTTGTGAAAGAGACGATACCGACTATAATCGCATTGTTAAACAAATTCGCCAATAAATTATACGTAAATACGCGATTTAATATTTTTAGCATTTGAAATATGCCCTCGGTGAAATCAAAATACTCCATCAACTGGATCATGAAAGAATTATCAAATTTTTTGGATTTTACTTGGATCATAATCGAGTAATAATTTTCACGGAAGCTATGAAAGGATCAGTGAAAAATGAGATAGATGAAAAAGGTTACTTATCAGAAATTCAAGCAATGCATTATTTTACGCAAGCAGCTGAAGGACTTGAATACTTGCACAGCAGGACACCAGCAATCATTCATCGCGCCATAAAATGTAATATATTTGCTTATTGAGTCGTGAAGCGGTGACCCAAAGCTGGACCAGGCCAGAGGAATTTATTTATATTTCAGGTGAAAACATGATGCTTACTGTGGAAAATAACGTTAAGCTATCTGACTTTGGACTAGCCGTTGACTTAGCCGTTAGCAGCAGTTCAGTCTCAATAACACCATCTACCCAAAAGTTCTTTGCTGGAACTTACTTCTTCGTTGCACCAGAAATAATTGCAAAAATGAACCAGTCACAAGCATATAATACAAAAACGGATGTATGGTAGGTACGCTTTCGAATTTCAAAGAATGAATAACATAAAAGCCTTATTGCAGGTCATTGGCATGCAGCCTTGTTCAAATGATCAGTGGAAAACCTCCCTTTGCAACACTGAATTTCTTTGAATTTGTTAAGCGATCCTCCCCGATCTCACACAATCCATTAACCTACACTGGCGATCTATTACCTGAGGCAAACAAGGCGATTAAAGCTTTGCTTAATTTCATATTCACCATCGACCACAACCAACGTCCAAGCGCTAAAGCAATCATCACTCTTACGCATGAGGTAACTGTTGCAGTAACAACAGCAATAGTGGACGCAAAAGTACAATATCATATTGGATCCATGTATCACAGCGGCCGAAGCATTCCACAATCATATAAAGACGCAATCAGTTGGTTCAGAAAAGCCGCAAAACAAGGCTACGCAGAAGCACAAAATAGTGTTGGATTCATGTGTTACAATGGACAAGGCGTTCCTCAATCTTATGAAGAAGCTTTCAATTGGTACAGAGCAGCGGCAGAACAAGGGTACGCATCAGCACAAAATAACATTGGATTAATGTATCAGCATGGAAACGGTGTTCCGAAATCTTATGAACAAGCTTTAAAGTGGTACAGAAAGGCCGCACAGCAAGGGTACGCATCAGCACAAAATAACATTGGATTCATGTATCAGCATGGAAACGGTGTTCCGAAATCTTACGAACAAGCTTTAAAGTGGTACAGAAAGGCCGCACAGCAAGGGTACGCACAAGCACAATGTACCATTGGATTCATGTATTACAACGGACAAGGCGTTCCTCAGTCCTATAAAGAAGCTTTCAGCTGGTACAGAAAAGCTGCAGAACAAGGACATGCAGAAGCACAACATAAAATGGGATTGATGTATCATTACGGACAAGCCATTCCTCAGTCCTCTGAAGAAGCTTTCAACTGGTTCAGAAGAGCCGCAGACCAAAAGTACGCAAAAGCACAAAATAGCATTGGAGACATGTTTTATGATGGGAAAAGCGTTCCTCAGTGCTTTGAAGAAGCTTTGAAATGGTATAAAAAAGCCGCAGAACAGGGACTTGCTGCCGCACAATACATTATTGGATTCATGTGTTACAATGGACAAGGCGTTCCACAATCCTATGGCGAAGCTTTAAAATGGTACACAAACGCCGCAAAACAACGGTATGCAGCAGCACAATACCAAATCGGATTGATGTATCAAAAAGGCCAAGGTGCCCGTCAATCCTCTGAAGAAGCTTTGTGGTGGTATAGAAGAGCCGCAGAACAAGGACATGCTGCAGCGCAAAGTATCGTTGGATTGATGTATCACAACGGTCAAGGCTTTCCTCAATCCTGCGAAGAAGCTTTCAAATGGTTCAGTAGGGCCGCAGAACAAGGACTTGCTGCAGCACAAAGTATCATTGGTATAATGTATGACAGTGGGAAAGGCGTTCCTCAATCCTATGAAAAAGCTTTGACATGGTATAGAAGAGCCGCAGAGCAAGGGCATGCGGTAGCACAAAACAACATTGGATTCGTGTATGGAAATGGGAAAGGTGTTACTCATTCCCATGAAGAAGCTTTCAGCTGGTACAGAAAAGCCGCAGAACAAGGACTTGCTGTCGCACAGTATAATATTGGAGTTATGTATCAGATAGGTCAAGGCATTTCTCAATCCTACGAAGAAGCTTTGACATGGTATAGAAGAGCCGCAGAACAAGGCGATAGCCGAGCACAAAATAACATTGGCTTCATGTATCAAAATGGTCATGGTGTTCCTCAATCACATGAAGAAGGTTTCAACTGGTATAGAAAAGCAGCAGAACAAGGACTCGCCGTCGCACAAAACAACATAGGATTATTGTATGATAATGGAATAGGTGTCCCGCAATCACATAAAGAAGCTTTGGAGTGGTTTAGAAAAGCAGCAGAACAAGGGCATGCAGAAGCGCAATGTATCATTGGAGTTATATATCAGAAAGGCCAAGGCATTTATCAATCCTACGAAGAAGCTTTGACATGGTATAGAAGAGCCGCAGAACAAGGCGATAGCCGAGCACAAAACAACATTGGCTTCATGTATCAAAATGGTCAAGGTGTTCCTCAATCGTATGAAGAAGGTTTCAACTGGTATAGAAAAGCAGCAGATCAAGGACTTGCCGTCGCACAAAACAACATTGGAATCATGTATCAGAATGGTCAAGGCACTCCTCAATCCTATGATGAAGCTCTGAAGTGGTTCAGAAGGGCAGCAGACCAGTGTCATGCAGAAGCGCAAAATAGCATTGGAGACATGTTTTATGGTGGATTAGGTGTTCCTCAATGCTATGAAGAAGCTTTGAAATGGTATAAAAAAGCCGCAGAACGAGGACATGCTGCAGCACAATATTTTATTGGATTCATGTATGGTAATGGAAAAGCCGTTCCTCAAACCTATGATGAAGCTTTCAATTGGTACATAAAAGCCGCAGAACAAGGGCATGCAGAAGCACAAAACAGTGTTGGAGACATATTTCATGATGGATTAGGCGTTCCTCAGTCCCACGAAAAAGCTTTGAAATGGTATAGAAGAGCAGCAGAACGAGGACATGCTGCAGCACAAAATAGCATTGGATTCATGTATAACACTGGACGAGGTGTTCCGCAGTCCTATGAAGAAGCTTTGAAATGGTTCAGAAAAGCCGGTGAACAAGGGTATCCAGCAGCACAAATGAACATTGGCTTGATATATCAGCATGGGATAGGCGTTCCGCAATCTTATGAAGAAGCTATGAAATGGTACAAACAAGCCGCTAAGCAAAAGTATGCACAAGCACAATATATCATTGGATTCATGTATGGTAACGGAAAAGGTGTTTCTCAGTCTGATGAAAAAGCTTTGAAATGGTTCAGAAAAGCAGCAGAGCAAAGACATGCAGAAGCACAATACATTATTGGATTCATGTATTACAACGGGCAAGGCGTTCCTCAATCTGATGATGAAGCTTTAATGTGGTACAGAGAAGCCGCAGAACAAGGTTATGCAGCAGCACAAAATAACATTGGATTGATGTACCAGCATGGGAAAGGTGTTCCCCAATCTTATGAAGAAGCTTTCAGTTGGTTCAGAAAAGCCGCAGAGCAAGGGCATGCGGACGCACAAAGTAACATTGGATTCCTGTATGGCAATGGAAAAGGTGTTCCTCAATCGTATGAACAAGCCTTCAGTTGGTTTAGAAAAGCCGCAGAACGAGGGCTTACTGGAGCACAAAATAACATTGGATACATGTATCAGAAAGGCCAAGGTATTCCTAAATCGTATGAAGAAGCTTTCAAGTGGTATAGAAAAGCAGCAGAAAAAGGGCATGCAGAGGCACAAAATAGCACTGGATTCATGTACTACAATGGACAAGGCGTTCCTCAATCGTATGAAGAAGCTTTAATGTGGTACAGAGCAGCCGCAGAACAAGGTTATGCAGCAGCACAAAATAACATTGGATTGATGTATCAGCATGGGATAGGCATTCCCCAGTCTTATGAAGAAGCTTTGGAGTGGTTTAGAAAAGCCGCAGAACAAGGACATGCGGAAGCAGAAAAGAACATTGCATTTATAATTGATAATGAAAAAGGTATCCCGCAATCATATGATGAAGTTTTGAATTGGTTCAGAAAAGCTATAGAATAAGGAATAGCATTAGCACAATATGGTATTAAAAATCGAGATATTCTTTAAATTGTGCGAGGATGAATGTAAATGATCTGTTTGAGTGCTATAGCACTAGGATTAATTTTTTGCTTTTCATGAGGTTAAGAAATGAATATTTCATTAAGTTGTTTGTTGAACGTTGGAACTAGGAATAATATTTGGACTTGTGAATTTTTCTTGCTTGATGAATATTAGCAAAATATGAAGAACTATAGTCTTCATAATATGTGGAATGCGTTCAATCTATTTTTGCATCTCTATTGATTATTATTTTATATCCATGTGTTCTGAAAAATTGTGATATAAATTATAGATGAACAGTTAGCACATATCTAATTTTCTTAGCTTATCTAAAGCAGAAGTACCTATTCGACTTTGGGTAGATTAGATCATTGGGATGACATAAGTTCACTCGATTATGTTTGGAATATTTAATTTCAGTTGATAATCTTTATGGAAAATGTTAGGTACTGAAAGCTAGCTGCAGATGTCATCAGTGCTTATCGCAACGGGCAATAGAACGGGTTTTTGGAAAGTATCGTTACGCATCCTGTTTGATATTTGTGCATTTTTATTCCTTAAGTATTTATTTTTCATTAAAAGTCGCGTAACGTCGAAGAATACTTTTACGTGCACAATGTAGGTCACCATTTCTTCCGCTTCTTTTCCCTGCTCATGACTGTGGAGGGCATGAATTTTTTTTTTTGAGCAACACTCATGAAACCACAAAGCGACTGACCGATATTACTTCTACGAGACAATGAAGCCAAATAAACACTGTTGAGGCATCATAGATGACTTGATGGACAATCGCTCGGATTATTCGTCATCTGACAGCGAAAGCTCGTATCGTTGGGGGGTTCGCCCAGCGTATATGTCAATATCGAAAGCATGAAACGGATGTACCTAAAAACTTATTGTGGCATCACATCGAGGTCAAAAATATCGGGTGAGCAATGTAACGGGTGTGGCAGAAATAATGGCACTCTCAGTATTTTTCGATTATTTTAGTCAGTTTTGATCTGTTTGACTTGCGGATTTTTTTAAAAGATTCTCCGTTAAATTCTGAATAAAACCCTATCTTGTATTAAATA